>PVLC010018510.1:0-31952 GCA_004027655.1 Graphiurus murinus
ACAGCAACATCCTGGCTGAAGGTAAGGGAAGGAAACAAGGAATTACAAACCTCAACTCTGCCTAGTGACCAGTTATAGAAACAAGAACTCTAACAACCATGCATGGTTTCTTTCATAATATTATATTACAAACTTCTATGCTCTTAGGTACTTCCTGTGGGAGCCATATTCTAATTATACACATGTTATTTGTGTATAATTACATAAATATTCATTACCCTGTCTCTTTCTTCCTTATAATTTACAATTTATATATGGTGGTATGAACTATAAAACTTAGTCTTTAGTAGAGTGAGACCCCAAAAGCCAAATGAAGAAAATTTTGACAAAGAGAAGAAGATGGGAATGGCCAACTGTGTTAAAAGTCCTTTCTTCATTTTGATACCTGCATAAAGGCTCAAGAATCCCCTTATCTCAGGATCTTGAAATCCTTTGACCAGTAATGTTACCAGCCACCCAAAGCTACCATTAACTGAGGATTTTCTTAAGTACCTCATAGACATTTTCTCATTCAGCAGAATCCTCTTAATTTCTCTCTGGGATAGGAATTGTGATTCCAATTTTCACAGTTGAGAGCTGAGGTTTATAATACTGAAGTCACACATTCAGATTTACTATCTGTGGTCCATGTGATCTATACTGGGTCTATCTAAGCTGGTGTCCTGTCTTTCCTTGCCTCTGGATTTGGTTTCTCACTTTTCACTAAGGTAAAACGTGCTGGTATAAACATCTTAGAAAAAGTAAAATAAAATTTAATATACAGGTGACAGAACACGAATGAGATTGATAGTCACATTATCCAGTGACAGATACTGTGACTGTCATCCAGAAATGGATACAATTACTTTTGGAATTTTGTGTCTCCTCTCTGGGAGAGGTCAAAGTGTTTTCATTCATATAAAAGACTCTTACATTTTCTTATGCAGAAGCATAGAACTGTATTGTGTGGAAGTTCCAATGTGTGTAATATATGAATGACAAGTCGCCGAAGGGGTGGACTGTGCCAGATAGAAAGTATGATTCCTCAGTTCAAGTCCATCCTCCCATTCTCTGCATTTTGATGATGGGACCTGAGATAGGTAACCACATTACTCCTTTGCCAGCTGGCTCCCTGTTAGGTTCTGTCAACAAGGAACACTAAAGTATCTGGAAGTCAGGAAGAGAAAGAAAGGACTTGCTTCTTTCAATTTCAGCACTTTCTGACCAATAGTTTGTCATCCTGGTACATGGTGTGGACCAGTAATCCCAACACATTATAGTACAATTATGGGATCCTGAAGGTTCATCTGCTTTGAGTTATGAATAGAGTGAAAGTTTTTAACCTCAGTGGCAAGTTACAGCCATGTGGAGATCTTTTTGAAAATAGTGATTCCTAAGCCCCATTTTAGACTAATTGAATTGAAATTTCTGCAGGAAAGATCTGGCACTGGTAGGTTTGAAGAGCTCCCAGGTGATTCTGGGGTATATAGCCAGGAATGAGAATCAAAGTTCCATAATCTAGAGATCTGGTGTCTTCAGTTTGTCTATTTCAAAAATCAATCTTCAAATCTATTGATATTCATTCTTGGGGATTCCCCCATCTTATATTCAGATAAACACACATTCTTCCCCAGTGAAAGAGTTTCACCTGCTCAGCCCCCCAGGCCACCCTCAGATTCCAGCCACATGATAGATGCTTTTTTTGGTGAAGTGCATAATTTATGTGTTGACTTTCTCCAGCTCCAAATACCCCTACCTCTAACTGAACTCTATATCTGCCTCCTTGCCTTCTGCAATCAGTGATTCTTCCCCAGGCAATTGAATGTGGTAGATAGTCATCAGATGAGGAAATGAAACAAATATAGCTCAGATCCTCTGAAGCCATAATTTGCTCTAATTTACACTGCTTGTTATTAATTCATTTTTTTTTTGTGGTACTGGGGATTGAACTCAGGGGCATTCTACCTCCGAGCTATACCCCCAGCCCTATTTTTTATTCTTTATTTTGAAACAGGGTCTCACTAAGTTGCGGAGTGCCTCACTAGGTAGCTGAGGCTGGCCGAAAACCCGGATCCTCTGGTCTCAGCCTCCCAAATGCTGGGATTACAAGCATGCACCACCACGCCCAGCCTATTCATTCATTCTTTAAGTATTCATTGAATGCCTTTTTGCCAGAGTCAGTCTTTTCCCTTCTGAATATTTTGAATAACCTCACTTGAGGGCTACCATCTTTGCAACCATCAGACATGTCACCATGCAACTTCCAGTGTTGTCCAACACACAGCTAAGGGTTGTGCTTGATGGACACATCTACAAAGCAGCACATGCTAACTTGCTTTCTCTCCTTTCCAAGCATTTCTATGTCTTCAGAGAGGACCACTTCTCACTGCTTGTTGGCAAACTACACTGCATGCTTTGACAGAAAGACCCTGTGACTCAGCCTATGCACTGGCATCTGAACTGGTTCCTTCTAAAAGAATCACTCCAGAGGGTGATATTCACGTTTGTGAGTGTCAGCATGGGTCTGGACGTTTATGAGTGTCAGCATGGGTCTGGAGAAGGATGCAGGTCTGCTGTCCCAATGCATTCTATACAGAAGTTCACTGGCCACTTGGGGGCCTGAATGTCTCTTCTGCTCTGACTCATGATTTATCTCCTAGTAGATAATGATTAACTATCCATCTTCCAGTTTTCCCAATATCAACTACAAATGCAAGCTCAACTTCAAGCAAAACCAATTTCCTCAATATATTCCAGCTTACAAACTTTACAGCTAGATTTCCTGGTACACCGATTTTCTTCCTTAAGAAACCGTGCCCTAGGAATGTAGAGACATGTCTCCCCTTGGCAAGCTTGGCAGACATCTCCATTGCCTTTCCCTCCCAACCTGGATGAGGCATCAGTCTTCTCAACTCTAGATCCAAGAAGTGGTCATTATTACTTGGAGCTGATACAAAAGGGGAAAGACCTATTGCCCAGCCCACGCAGTGGAAGGATGGACGTGTCTTTGAAACCGTGCACACTGAGGTCTGGAGCTCAGCCACACAGCTCAGCTAACCGCAGCTTCTTTATTTGTAGACTGGGATTCTGAGAATTCCATGAGATAATATCTGTTAAGTGCCCAGTACCTCTCCTAGCACAATAAATGTGGCTTCCCTGCTCTTTTCTTCCCCTTTATGAGGCATTTCCTTGAGGATTTGATGAGCATTTTCTTATGTAACTTAGAGTTCCAGATAGGTAAGAGCAATATTTGGGTAATGGAGATAGCAGCATAGGTAAAAAATGGAAGAAGTCTCAGAGTCACAGAGGAATTGCCCACAGAATCTAAAAATTCTAGCTGTAGAGAGAGGCTCCAAAGGAAAAAATACAGGGCAGTGAGGCCTTGCCTCCCCCTTTCCACCTAGCACTAGAGATTGAACCCAGGGACTCTCTATCACTGAGCTGCAGCCTCAGCCCCTTTTATTTTTATTTTGAGACAAGGTCTCACTAAGTCATCATGAATTTGGAAGGTGATGAATTCAGAAGGCTCCTGTCTCAGCCTTCTGAATAGTCAGCATTATACCCATGTACCACATTACCTGGCAAGGCTGTGCTTTTGAGAGATGAGAAATGGCACTGGGGAATGATCTTACCAAGAAAGGAAAGTATATGACAAGTTTAGAAGGGAAGAGGAAAGCAGCACATCTAGCTGAGCCTCAGTTGTTGGCAAACTAGCTATAAATTAAGTACAATTCTTAAATGTGGTCCCCACACCTCCAATTATTCGATCCTTTCTTCTTTCACACATCTGATTAGTGCTTAGTAATAATGAGAATTAACTTTGTAGGTATTGCTGCCAAACCTATCACAAACATGTTCTAAATAGCTAGGAAAGGAGAGAGAAAAAAGCCTGGGACTGGGAAAGCTAATCAACTAGCCATGTAGTATCCACTAGACTTCTTTTCCTCTTCCGTAAAATGGAAGGGCCCTTTGACACAGATCGATGGTATATCCATTAGAATGTGTTTGGTCCTAAGTCATATAAAAGCTAGCTCATAGTGGCTTAAATAATGAAGGAAACTTACTGGCTCCTATAATTGGAAAACTCACAAAGATTTGAAAAGCTTCAGGGCTAGCTCAAGCAACTCACCAAGAACCAAAATCTCCCTCCCCATTTCTCGGCTTGGCCTCCTGCTGTTTCCTCTTCTTAGGCAGATGTTGGCAGATCCTTCTGGTTGCAGAATGGCTTCCAGCTATTCCCTGGGGCTATGTGCCCTCAGTCATGTATTGCCGGGGTCCAGCCCTAGGCAGGTGTCGGGAGTCCTTCGACAAGTGTGGAATGAGAAGAGGTTGCGAGAATACGTACACCAGAGGAACTCAGGAAGCGCACCTGTCCATGGACCCCTGACACCTGCCTAGGGCTGGACCCCGGCAATGTATGGCCAGAAGAGACATCTTTGTGCCCCTGTTATCACTTAAGTTCTATGATTTATTCTAACCACAGTTTCTTAGGGCATACACCCATCCCTGAACCAATCACTGAGCCAGGGGATGACTGGGGTGATTGGCTGGGCTTTGGTCATGTGGTGCTAGCTTTATCCCATTACTGAAGGGCCACTCAACCTTCCCATAGCTGCCTGGTTTCCCCCATATGAAGTCAGGGTAGCCGGGTATGGTGGCGCACGCTTGTAATCCCAGTACTTGGGAGGCTGAGATAGAAGGATCACAGTTTTGAGGACAGCCTCAGGAAGTAGTGGGACTCTCATCAACCTAGTGAGACCCTGTTTCCAAGTAAAATCAGGCTGGGGTGTAGCTCAAAGGTAGAATGCCTCTGGGTTCAATCTCTAGTACCACAAAAATAAATAAATAAATAAATAAATAAATAAATAAATAAATAAATAAATCAGGGTAACTGGACAGCAGCAGGAGAGAAGGAAAGTGCAGAATGGAGCAAAACATTTTCAGAGTCATTCGATTTTAACCTTCTTGGGGGAGGATAGAATCTCAATGTAGTCATACCAGGTGCCACATAATGGCGATTTGGTCAACAACAGACAGCATATATAATAGTGACCCCATAAGATTTTAATGGAGCTGAAAAGTTGCTCTTGCCTCGTGGTGTCTTAACCCAATGTTTTACTCATGGATCTGTGGTGATGCTGGTATTAACATACCTACTGTGCTGCCAATTGTATAAAAATATATCACATCTAGTTATGTATAGGATATAATACTTGAATATGATAGTAAACGGTTATGTTACTGGCTTATGAAGTTATTATACCATACTTTCAACATTATTTTAGATGTGCTCCTTCTATTTATAAGAAGAAATGTTTACTGTAAAACAGTCTGCCATGTTGAGCAGCCTCATGCATCTTGTGTTTACCTTGTCTCTTGGTCTCAACAAGGAGCCCCATCAAGGATTGATCTGTACCATTTGGGTTAGTGAGAGTGTACTCTGTGACGTTCACACAATGACAAAGCGCCTAAAGAGGCTACTCATGGCATCCTCGCCATTAAACAAATAAGGCTGCCTCTAAAATACACGTGAACACAGTTTCACTAGCTGATATAGAAATGGGGGTTAGTGCTCAATCTTCTGTCACTCCTGAGACCTGCTTATAAACCTAGTGCTTCTGGGGACAGAGATGAAGAGGATCTCTGTGGGTTCATCCAGCTCTATTTTTTAAAATATTGCTTAATAGGCAAATGTCTATGAGGACCACATGTATTCCTGTCTCCAGGCATGTCAGCGAGCCTGTGTTAATGATTGTGTGTACAGCTTTGTGAACTAGGTAGAACATCATTCTTACTAAGAATAAAAGTATGTCAACACGGAGGCATACAGGCTCCTCAACATAAAAACTGACCAGTATCCCGCTATCTTTTTCCAGGCTTAACAAAGTTTGCAACTATTTACCCAAGTTTCTGATAAAGATCAGAGCAATAAAGCCATAGATCAGCTCAGATAACTAACAATGCTGAGCAGTACCCAGAACTGGGGAGAAATGGTGGGAAAGGAGAAGGAAGACCAATGCCTTCCTCAAGTGAGTAGTGACCAGAAATTTGGTTTCCTGAAAAATCCAGGGCATTGACAAAATATCGTATTTACTTTGAAAGTCACATGGGAAGCATTTTATACTTTTCTTGAGAATGTTGAAGTTTCTCTTAAAAAGAAATATGGCATAAAATCTGAAGTACTTTTAAGAATTATTATTATTTAGAGGCCTTTTAAATTTTCTTATTTTTATACTTTTATTGGTGCAGTGCAACTATACATCATATTGAGATTCAAAGTGATATGAGCATGCATGCACACATCACAAAAAGTTTTATTTTAAATAATGGTAAACTATACATAACATAAAATTTGCCACCTTGACCATTTTTCAATGTATAGTTTAGTGGCATTAAGTATAGCCACACATTGTACAACCATTGCCACTGTCTATCTCTGCATAGTTTTCAAAATTCTTTTCATCTTATAAAAGTCAAACTTTATACCTATTAAACAGTAACTCCCTATTTCCTCCTCTCCTCTGCCCCTGACAACTGCCATTCTACTGTCTGTCTTTCTGACTGATTATTCTAGGTACCTCACATAAGTAGAGTCACACAGTAATTGTCTTTTTTTACAACCTCCTTATTTTAATTAGCATAATGTTCTCAAGGTCCATCCACATTACAGTATGCGTCAGAATTTCCTTCTTTTAAAGGCTGGATAACGATTCATTACATTAGATACCGCACAGTATTTACACATTTGTAATGTTAGTGGACACCTGGGCTGCTGTGAACACAGGTGCCCAAATATCTCTTCGAGAACCTGCTCTCAAGTCTTTGGACTCTACACATACTCAAAAGAGGAACTGCTGAACCATGTGAATGAAGCGTCTTTTTAGGGCCCAGCTTTACTTTGCAAACTACTTAAATGCATATTCTAAAGTAGCAAATGCTCCCAGACTGATAATTCAGTGATTTTCTCTTATAACATAACAATAGGTATAAAAGAGAAAGCCACTGGGCAGCACTTTTGTAAGATCAGGTGGCTTCTTTCCCATTCATGGAGAGTCAAGCTAATAAGGGTTCGATTGTGTTCTAGGTTTGCACTTGTGGAGGTCTCACAATCACAAAATCAAGTGTAAGGGATCCATAGTCTTACCCAGGTTTAACTGAGAGCACAGGCCCAAGAAAACAACGCTGTGCTTCAGGAATGAAACAAAGAGGAGCTTCTTCAGCCAGTGGAGAAGGACTGCTGGGCTACCCAGATGTAACCTATTTTTCTTATCTGGTCCACAGCCTTCCTTTTCTATCCGGATGGAGGCAATGGTGATTGAAAAATTTCTCCATTTCTTCCTCAGAGAAGAGTCAGAACATCTTTTTGTGAATGTGGTTTTATGGTTTGAAAGTTATTTGCAGTGAAGGTTCCACTTAGTCAAATTTAATGTCTTCTGAACAATATTTCTTACATGGGGTTGCCAAGTTTCTGTTGTTTGCGCTAGTTACTAAGACACTCACACTTTCAAACCAATAAATATGATATTGAAGCTTCTCTCAACTCAATCAACTTCACTGAAAAAAAGAAAGCTAGCATTCTGCACATATGAAATGGCAGTAATTCAAGCATAGGACTCACATTGTGTTCGGAGAACAAGTGGCTGACACACAGTAATTTGGTATCTGGGCACTTGGAGAGAAAGAATAGTATTTCGCTACAGTGAAGAAAGACCATGCTTTGGGTCAGGATTATTCCTCCCTGAAAGAAGCTGAGAATGCTTTAAATGTGGTAACGAAGACACTGTCTCGTTCACACACTCATTAATAGTATCACCTTTCATTCATTGGATAACAACAGATAATGAAAATTAATCACACAAAACCCCTTTGACATCGTCTTCAACAGTGATGTCATAGACATTGAATAGGCAACGCATTTTGTTTCAGATGCTTCTCCCCGGCTCTGAGTGCTGTACATTCCCAGGATGACTTGTGAATTAGACACTGGTTTTGTTGGGACAAAGACTAAGAATGCTGACTGTCCTGCAGAATGTCTTTCAGCTGATTGAAGTCGCTGCTACTTTAGACACTCTTACCTCAACACCTCTATGTTATCATCTTGTAACTTAGGCTTCCACCAAAGATACAAGATTTCAAAGAGCATGATGAATGAGCAGCTCCTCCCTTTCTCACCTGCCATATGGTGCCAGCATCCTCTTGTATATGTACATGATGTATTTATATCACTGCCATCCTATGGGGCCAAGACGACAGCATTCTCATCTCTGGTTCTTTCCTTTTCATAGAGCTAGGGTCAAAATTTGGTGTGTATAAGAATCACCTGAGGAAGCTGCTTTAAATGAAGATTTCTAGCCAGGTGTGGTGGTGCATGCTTGTAATCCCAGTACTTGGCCGAGACAGGAGGATTGCACATTCCCAGCCAGCCTTGTCTACTTAGTGAGGCCCTCTGTAACTTGGTGAGACTCTGTTTCAAAATAAAGAATTAAAAAAATAGGGCTGGGGGTATAGCTTGGAAGTAGAATGTCCCTGGGTTCAATCCCTAGTACTGAAAAAAATAAAAAATAAAAATAAATGAAGATTTCTGGGCTCACATTCAGTTTGTTTGTTTATTGTGGTACTAGGGATTGAACCCAGGGACATTTTACCTCTGAGCTAGACTTCCAGTCCTATTATTTTTTTAAAACAAGGTCTCACTAAGTTGTTGAGGACCTTGTTAAGTTTTTAAGGCTAGTTTCGAACCTATGATTCTCCTGTTTCAGCCTCCCAAGTCCTGGGATTACAGGGGTGAGCCACCACACCTGACATAAAAATCTGCACTTTAATAAGCACCACAGGCAATCTGAGGCAGGTGGCTTTTTGACCTCACCTTAAGAAGCCATATCCCTGGGATGACAGCCCAGCATCTCCAGTCAGGGACAGGCTTCCAGACAAAAATGGCAGTTCCCATATTTGCCCAGTGCATTTGAGAGCAACCACAGTTTTTGTAAATACAGTTTGCCAGGTTATTTTCTAGGGTTAATCATTACAAGGAACTAATTCCAGCAGTAAAACTCAGTCAGACTTTTGCATGGCGCAACATAATTAAGGGCGGAAGTTCCTGTTTTGCATGTTCCGGCTGCCATGAACCATGACTGACAGATTGGACAGGTAGCAGTTCCAGACAGAATGCCAGCTTCTACAGAGCTCTGTGAGCTGGGAAGCTGGCCAACCTCTTCCTCTTGGCCTCTGTTTTCTCATGGGTAAGGGAGCTGTCTTACCTCTCATGGGTGTTAGGAGGATAAATGACTAAACAACCACAGGGTTGAGCGACACTCCACCTTTCAGATCCAACATGAGAATTTTGCAATGGGCTCTGCTGCCACTGTGAAAACTTCGTGCTGTCTGCTAAAAAACTCATTCCAAGAGAAAGAGGCAGTGCTGCTTGAAGCACACACTCCAGATTGGGTTATACCTGGGCTTCTCCTCTGCCAGCAGCTCACTTCATCTTTGAAAGGTTGGGGAAAGGAAGGGAGAAAAAGGGGGAGATGGCTCTAAGGCAGAACAGGCTTTACTGAGATAAAAGCTGTGGAGGGGGATCTCAGTAAAGGATGGAGCCTGTGTCTGCCTACAGGCTGAGGGTTTTTATAGGTTATCTTAGAGGTAAGTTCAAATTCTGGTGGATAGTTCTTATGGTGGGAAGGCAGGAGATCCTTAAAGCAGGAAAAGGGTCATCCAAAGGTCCCTTGCAGTTTGTGCCCAACAAAATATGGGGGAGCTCCAGTAAACAAGATATGGGGTCTTTTCAGTAAGTGGTAAGCCTTCACAAAATGGAGTTGCTTTTACTGTGGCCAGACATCTAACAATCTTCACGAGCCTGTGGGATAGAGTCATGGGCTGGATAAGGTCTTTCAGAGCACAGGGATCGGAGAGCCACAGAGGTTGTCCTGGCTGCTGGGTCCACAGAAAGGAGACCGAGGCAGGGAAAGGAAAGATCTAAAGGTGAAACAAGATTTAGTGATGCCAATCCAGACTTTTCACTTTGAAAGGTATACACTGTAATTGCATAATTAAGTAATATGTGACTAAATCTTCTTGTAAAATCATTACAACATGAAGCTAAATGCCCCTTTGACACTCCCTCTGCAAATGTCTATATTCTTCCAGGAAGGATTCACTACTTTAGGTAGAGTGAGTATTTGTTAAAACCTTTCTGTATGCACGCATAGACAGACATCTTGGGAAATATATGGAGCAATTATATAGATGTATATGTGATCTGTGTGTTTTTATAGTTTGTTTTCTTCCTCCCTTCCTTCCTTCCTTTCTAGACTTCTGGAATTTCTCTCATTGTCTCATCTCCCATTAAAAAAAAATTCTTATGGTAGGCAGCTAATTATTCATGAAAACCAATTTCCTCTTCTTCTGAGTGAAAGCAGGAGTCATAATTGATTGCATTTCCCAGCCTCCTTTGCCATTGTGAGGGGCCATGTGACTGATCTAGCCAATAGTATATGAGCAGAAGTGATGTGCTCTGTCCCGGGCCAGGCCTTGAGGAAGAGAGTGTGCTCCTGGGTGCTCTTTTTATCCTACAGCCAGGTACAGAGGAGGAGGAGGTCTAGGGACTTGGGAGTCAGAACCCTTAAGAATGTGTTGTTGTCTGGACCTACCAACTAGGACATCTGCTTTTGACTATTATGTGAGTGAAATTAAACCTTTGTCATGTTTGGCTGTGTACATGTTTGGCTCTGTTTGTTACTATAGCCTATTGTAATCTAACATGTACAGTTCCAAGCCCAAATGGGCTGTTCCATGTCTCTTTAGTTGACTGATGTATCCTCAACCCAAGGCTCAGGACACAGTGAGGAGTAGGGATTCAGTAAAATATGCTAATAATGCCAGTCATGGTTTACTGAGTATTTGTTAGGCACTTTTATATATTGTACATTACTTTATGCAGTTGCATCATTTTCATTTATGCAATGGAATGAAAGTTATTTCCATATAGGTCTTTTATATATTGCACATTATTTCATTTCATGTAATAACAACTCTACAAAGAAGGGTCTATTATTATCCTTTTTGCCACATAAGAAAATTGAGGCTCTGAAGCCGGGTGTGGTGCACACGCTTGTAATCCCAGCATTTGGGAGGCTGAGACCGGAGGATCCGGGTTCGCGGCCAGCCTCAGCTACCTAGTGAGGCACTCTGAAACTTAGTGAGGCCCTGTTTCAAAATAAAGACTAAAAAATAGGACTGGGGGTATAGCTCAGAGGTAGAATGCCCCTGAGTTCAATCCCCAGTACCGCAAAAAAAAAAAAAGAAAAGAAAATTGAGGCTCTGAAAGCTTATAGCTGGTGTGATATTATGATTATACAGTTGTACATTGCTTAAATGATAGGGATACATTCTGAGAAACGCAGCATTTGGCAAATTTCTCATCGTGCAAACAGTATAGAGCATACTTACAAAAACCTAGATGGTGTAGGGATTGCTCATGTTATGTGGCATTTGGCACTTACAGGCTCTGACCTTTCTTGGTGAAATCTGACCCCTCAGACCTAGGGAAGCCGGTGGGTGGGTCAAGGAAAGACCTACCTCCCTCCCCTGCAGCTATAGGTGATGAGATCTGCTCCTATTGGCTCCCCCTCCCCAGCTTCACCTCCCTACCTGACCTGCCCATATATTCTATTGTGTGTTCCAATAAAGTTGAGTTCCTGCGGCACTGCCTGACCGCTGACTGGACTCCCGGCCAGTGCTGGTTTTTTGGGGGGCTTCCCCGACTCCCCAGGGTGGTGGGCCCGGCCGCGACACTCTCCCTCTCGCTCGGCCCCGATGGGCGAAGCGGCTGGTCTGCTTTGCCCTACCCCGTGTGGCGTGGGACGCGACATCGGTTGCGTGGAACGCTACAAGATGGTATAGCCTACTATACAATATGCTATTATATATCTCTATATGTTACATATATGTAATAATTATACATATAATAATCCTAGGGTCATGATAGATCATATAACTATAAGCCTAAATCAAGCACAAAAGAAGAAAATGCAGCAAGAGATGTGGTAAATATGAGATGCAGGAAGTGGTTACCAGTATAATATGGCATTCTGCTTTATGGTAAACTTTTTTTTATGTAAGTAGGAGTTCACTCTAATATAACAATAAAAAGTACAATATAATAAGTTCATAAGCCATAAACATAAAGCAAGCATAGTTGATTATTAGCATTACCAAGTATTCTGTACTGTACATAATTGTGCAGTAGGTTTGTTTTCATCAGCATCACCACAAGGATACAAGTGATGTGTCGAGTGATGATGTCAGGACAGCTACAGCATCAGTAGATGATAGGAAGTTTTCAGCTCTATTATAATCTTACGGGACCACCATCCTGCTGTGGTCTGTCATTGGTGGAAATGTCATTCTGCCACCCATCACTGTACACACTCTTGTTTTTGTTCATGATCCTGGCTCACAGCTCTTGAAGTCTTTGTAATTTCCTAAATGACTTAAAGCAATAAAGGTATTTTGTGTTTAAACATTTGGCCTTTTGTCCTTGATTCCTGAAGCAGCTCCAGAATAGATTTGGAGTGGTAAAAGTGAAAGGCAGTTTTTTTTTTTTGTTTTTTATAAATCCTTACAAACACACCTAACCTTATGCTAATAAGATATTTTTTTGGAGGAGAGACTTTAGATAAATATGGGATTGGGGAACTGGTTACCAGAGGAACCTCCAGGTTCTCAGAGGGCTGGAACTGTCAGCCCCACTGCTCAAGCTCCGGGAGGGGAGAAGAGCCGCAGGATAGTGACCACTAGTGCCAATAGCTTCATCAATCATGCCTACCTGATGAAGCTTATGTAAAACCCCTGAAAGGACAGGATTTGGAGAGCTTATGGGTAGCTTCCTGGAGGTGGTGCTCCTGGAAACCTCTTACCCCTATATCTTGCCCTCTTCATCTTTTCATCTGATGTTCATCAGTAGCCTTTGTAATGCCCTTTATCATAAACCAGAAATTTTAAGTGTTTCCCTAAGTCTTGTGAGCCACTTTAACAAGTGAATCATACCGAGAAGGGGTTGTGGAAACCCTGATGGACAGCTGGTCAGTCAGCAGCACAGATAGAGCAAGTTGGGCTTGTGATTGGCAACAGAGGAGGAGGCAGTTTTGGGGACAGAGCCCTGACTGTGGATCTGTCTCCAGGTACAATGTCAGAATTACATTGCATTAGAAGATGCCCAGCTGGTGTCTGCTGCAGACCCGATTGCTTGCTCAGTGGGTAGGGAAGCCCTCCACATATCTCGTCCCAGAATCTTCTGTACTGAGTGTTGAGAGTAGAGGGGAAACTGAGTTTTCTTTTTCCTATATCCTCAAGCTGGTGTTCAAATGTAGGTGGGGTGTCCCCCAGAACCCGCCCTCTGAAATGCTAGTCCATGACTATGTGCACACTCATTTAACATTTGTGTGTGTGTGTGTGTGTGTGTGTGTGTGCGCGCGCGTTTGTGCGTGTGCACCCGCAGGGGGGCACTGGGGATGGAACCAAGGGCATTCTACCTCTGAGCTACATGCCCAGCCCTATTTTATTCTTTTATTTTGGAGCAGGGTCTCACTGAGTTGCTGAGAGCCTCTCTAAGTTGTTGAGGCTGTCCTTGAACCTACAATTCTCCTGTCTCAGCCTTCCAAGTACTGAGATTACAGGGGTGAGCCACCACACCTGGCTCATCTTAACACTTGAATCGACGAAATCTCTCTCACTGAGGATGTTCTCAACCTTCCTCACCATTTACTGAAGTTCAGCCTTCTTCAACCTTCCCAGGACCTTCTATTCTTTAGTTAGTCCAGAAATGTTACATAATTCTTTCTGCAGAGATGTCACATTCTGTCTGCCTCTCAGAAGAACTGGCTGTGAGGGTAGCATCTTAGTGTTCCCTAAAGCACAGGAGAAGATAAAAGACTATCATGCGTAGGGCACTGGAGGCGTTGAGGAGTCACACACAAATAAGACAGTCCTTTCTCTTGGAAAGCACTTAGTCTTAGGGCAGATTGACGTGAAAAAAAAATGCATTACAACACATGCAATCTCTGCACTAATGGAGGCAGGAGAAGAGCAAGGAGCCAGTTCTTCCTGGAGGAAGAAAGAGAGGACTTCCAGGGCAGGTGCTCTTTGAGCTGAATTGCTGAGAGGACATGTAAGAGCTCTCTAGTTGTTTGATCCTAGTTAGCAATGAAAGTATGTATGACCATGTAGAGCTGTTTTGGCTGAGTGAAGTGGTGACTTGCCAGAAAGTAGGCTTCATTTATTGGCCAATTTATTAATACAACAGATGCTGAGAAAACCAGGAATGTGCCAGGCATTGTGCTAAGTGTGGAGGATTCAAAAGTGAATATGACAGATATCTCTACCTTTGTGCAGCTTAAAATACACTAGGAAGCTGGCTGTGGTGGGGTGCACCTGTAGTCCCAGCAATTCAGGAGGCTGAGGATCGATAGAGTCTGGGAGCCTGGGCAATATAGTGAAATCTTTCCTCAAGAAAAAAAGAGAGAGAGAGAGAGAGAGAGAGAGAGAGAGAGAGAGAGAGAGAGAGAAAAGGAAGGAGGAAGAAAGGAAGATAGAAAGGAAAAGAAATATCCATTGGGGATGGCAGCTGGTGACAAAGCTCTAAGAAGAGAGGAAGGTGGAAGGGATAACCAAACATTTGAGGGAGGAGGTGGAGAGTAGGCGGGGCTGGGTTGTAAGAGACCTCTGATGTCATGCCAGGTAGCAGGAAACCCTCTTCAGCCTATGGCTAAGTCCTGCCTCTCCCATCTGCTTGACAAGCTCTCAATTTTGTTCAATCTTCTCACCATCTCTTCCTTGAATGAATGCTTTCTAAAGGTCCTCTAGGCCTCTCACCCCCCACTGTCCCCAAGGCAGAGTGATTGCTCAAAAGTGAAAATCTAATCCTGTTACGCTTGGAGGAGGTAGGCAGGATTCTAAGCCGGCCCCATGATCACTAGCCCCCTAGCCTCACTCTGATCATGTTACTTTACATAGCAAAAATGGATTTTTGCAGAGGTACTTAAGGTGACTACTCAGTTGGCCTGAAGATAGAGAGAAAGTATCTGGATGGGTCTGCCTAATGTGGCACAACGTCTTTCAAAAGCAGAGTTTTCTCCTGCTGGTAGCAGCAGAGGAGGTCAGAGACATTGGCAGCAAAGGAGGACTGGATGGATTTGACTTGCCATTGCTGATTTAACATGGGGAAATGGGGTGTCCCACGGGAAGGACCTGTGAGAGGACTGTAGAAGCTGAGACTCTGCCACCAAGAAAATGAGGACTCCAGTCCTATGACTGAAAGGAACTAGATTCTAGAAACAACCTGAATAAGTTTGGAAATGGATTCTCCCCTCCCCCTGCTACCAGAACTCAAACCAGCCAACATCTTGCCTTTGGCCTGGGACACCTGAGCAGAGAACCCAGCAGCCATGCCAAGCAAGACTTGGGACCTACAGAACAGTGAATAATATGTGAGTGTTACGTCACCAAGTTTGAAGTGATTTATTATGTAGCAATAGAAAACTAATATGCCTCCAAGTTCCCAGCTTGCCAGTAAAACTTCACTTATGGACTTACCAGGTCTAGGCATTTAATCCTTATAGCAGTTCCATTAGGCAGGTATTTTTATTACCACCACCCTTTTACAAATGACAAAACAGAGGCTCAGAGAGATTAAATACTTTTCCTAAAGTCACAGCTAGTAAATAAGCAACTAGTCTGACCCCAGCATCTGCACCCAATGGCTTCTTGTCTTTAGGATAAGCATGGAATTAAAGGCCCTCCCTCTCCGTCTACCAGCTGAGACACCCTCTCACTTAAACTCCCTGCAGCCCCAGTAGCTGGCAAGCTCTCTCGATTCCTTGACTTGGCACATTGGTTCCTCCTGTCTGGAATGTGTTCACCATCTATTTCCCCCTTTGACAGGCTCCAGTGTGGTACTTTGGGTCTTGCCCAAGATGCTGCTTCCAGTGGGAAGCCTCCCTGGATTGTCCCGGGTGGAGCTGGGCTCTAATGCAGCATCCAGGAAGTTTCCCTTAGCACCACATGCTCTCCCTTATGGAAGCACAGAAGACACTGTGTTAGAAATGTTGGCCCAGCTGAACTCTTCACTAGATGGTGAGCTCCTTGCAGGCCGCACTGGTGATGTGTTCATCATCAAATTCCTAGCACAGGTGCTAGAGCACAGTAGGATCTCAGTAAGTATTTACTCAATGAAGCAGCAAATGGACAGACAGAAGTCCTTTATCCAAGAAGCAAGGAGGAGCCATCCAAGGTCTTGAAGCAGGAGAGTCAGCTGATCAGATCTGTGCTCACTAGGACAAGTTCAGAGCAAACCTTGCCCACAAGGGGCCGTCCTCAGCAGCAGCTGAGGATGAAATAGTGCATTTGCACAGTGCTTAGGATTTCTTGTATTGTGGAACGTAGCTCTTATCTCTTCTAAGCCACATCTGGATATCAGGAAATGTCAGATACAGTCCTGGTAGTGACTTCGATTTTCCCTATGGAAGCAGGACACACATGTAAGAGCCCTTAACTTGGGTCTGGGCCCTCAACTCCTACTACAATCAGGGGTATTCCTGGCAAGAAGGCTGTGAGAAGCCAAGGCTCTGTAGGGACCCATAGACAGGACCTACAGGGAATTGGGAGCTGCCTCTAAAGGTGTCCCTCCAGCCTAAACCTTTCCATACCTACACTTGCTTCCGGAGCAAATCTTGCTTCAGGTCAAGAAAGACTGGATCGTCTTTCGTTTACGGTCAACTGGTCTTGGCAATGCCAGTACAGCGTCGGAGATCGCTGAGTGCCTCCGTTTCCCTGTCTGTGAAAAATGCACTTCCCGGACTGAAGAACTAGGGCCACGTTTAGGGGCGCCCGGAAAGGTGCAGAAATCTGGTCAAGATGTGCCCAGCCACCTCTAGATACAAGGGCAGGAGCCAGTGGGCTGAGAGCCGCAAGCCTGGGCTCCAGACCCTGCAGCAGAGAAGTCCCGGGAGTCCTTCCTCCATCCTTTCGCGGAAGAGCTACAGGTTGGACTCGGGGCTCCAGCAACCTGAAACCCGCAGTCAGAGCGCAGAGCTGCTGGGAGGGGCGGGTCTAGGCGCCTCCGGTGCTCGGGCCGCTGCTCTGGGCGGGAAGGGGTGGAGCCACGAGGGGAGGAGCAAAACCCGGAGGCCTCGGGCACCGCGGGCAGAGCCAGAGCTGCAGGAGCCCGAGCCCGGGCGCGCTGCGTGGGGAGCGCCTGTCGTCCCGGCTGACCACAGCAGTGCCAGCCAGTGCCGGCGCCTGCCTTGGGTGTGCGGCCAGAAGGGCCAGCGCCGCGGGAGACGGGGCTCACGGACTCTTCTTCAATTTCAGAGCAGCCGGGCTACTCACGCTGCCTCTGCAGCCCAACCAGGTCCGGGCCAGACCTGCCACTTGCGTCCGGGTTGAGCCATGGATCCTTCGGAAAAGAAGATATCGGTGTGGATCTGCCAGGAGGAAAAGCTAGTGTCCGGCCTCTCCCGCCGCACCACTTGCTCGGATGTAGTGCGGGTGCTCTTGGAGGACGGCTGCCGGCGGCGACCTAGGCTGCGGCGGGGCCAGCGACGGGGCAAGGGAGGCGACCTTCCAGGCTCGGAGGAACTGCCGGAGCCCCCGGACGAAAACGACGAGGACGACGACGAGGCGCTGCCCCAGGGCATGCTGTGCGGGCCCCCGCAGTGCTACTGCATCGTGGAGAAGTGGCGCGGCTTTGAGCGCATCCTGCCCAACAAGACGCGCATCTTGCGCCTCTTGTCCGCCTGGGGCGACGAGCAAGAGAATGTGCGCTTCGTGCTGGTGCGCAGCGAGGCTTCGCTGCCCAACGCGGGTCCGCGCAGCGCCGAGGCGCGGGTGGTGCTCAGTCGCGAGCGCCCCTGCCTGTCCCGGGGAGTCCCGGCGCGGGCCAGCCTGGCCATGACCCAGGAGAAGCAGCGGCGGGTGGTGCGCAAGGCCTTCCGCAAGCTGGCCAAGCTCAACCGCCGGCGCCAGCAGCAGCCGCCGTCTTCTTGTTCGTCCACTTCGTCGTCCACCGCCTCGTCCTGCTCGTCGCCGCCGCGGGCCCACGAGAGCGCGTCGGTGGAGCGCATGGAGACGCTGGTGCATCTGGTGCTCTCCCAGGACCACACCATCCGCCAGCAGGTGCAGCGGCTCCGGGAGCTGGATCGCGAGATCGACCGCTACGAGGCCAAGGTGCACCTGGACCGCATGCGGAGGCACGGGGTCAACTACGTGCAGGACACCTATTTGGTGGGGGCAGGCATCGAGTTCGATGGGCCCATTCCGGGAGAGGAGCCGGAGGAGGCGGCGGTGGCGGAGGAGGAGTCCGCGGCGGCCGCGGCGCCCCTGGATGGCCGAGCGCAGGCGGCAGCGCTGGAGGAGCTGTCGCGGCGCTGCGACGACCTGCTGCGGCTACAGGAGCAGCGGACCCAGCAGGAGGAGTTGCTGGAGCGCCTCTCCACCGAGATTCAGGAGGAGCTGAACCAGAGGTGGATGCGGCGGCGCAAGGAGGAGCTGGCGGCACGGGAGGAGCCCCCGGAGCCTGACGGGGGCCCAGACGGCGAGCTGTTGCTGGAGCAGGAGCGGGTCAGAACGCAGCTCAGCACCAGCCTTTACATTGGGCTCCGGCTCAACACGGACCTAGAGGCCGTCAAGGCGGACTTGGATTACAGCCAACAGCAGTGGGACAGCAAGGAGCGTGAGCTGCAGGGCCTTCTCCAGACTTTACACACTATGGAGCTGACGATGGTGCAGGAGGGGACCCCCGGCTCGGGGTCACCCTCGCAGGAACCCAGGTTGCAGGCCTGCGCTGAGATGTGGGTGGACCAGGCCCGCGGACTGGCCAAGAGCTGCCCTGGCAACGACGAGGACTCAGACACGGGCCTGAGCTCTATGCACAGCCAGGACTCGGACTCAGTGCCTGTGTGCGAATCCCTCGTGTAGGAGGAGCAGGAGGGGAGACAGACCCACACTTCTCCCTTCCTGCAGCCTGCACTGGCCCGGCAGGCTCAGCCCGGAGCTCCTGCTGACTGGGCTGGGGGAGGGCTGGGGACGCCTGCCTGGCGGCGGAGCTTGGGTCGCAGGGGTGAGTGTGGAGGAGGGCGAGGAACAAGGAAGCCGGGTCTGCATTCCAAGCTCCTTTAAGGGGAAGAAGTAGGGAGGGGGTAAGAAACTCCCTATATTGGAAAGCAAATATAGCGCCTTGAAGTCCCAGCTCCCCCATCCCTCATGGCCTCCTCCTTCCCTACTGCCCCAGGGAAATAGACGTGGTCCAAGCCCATTTTCAAAACAGAAAAAAGTGTTAGAGATTTCTTCAGTCTTCTGCATGGGAAGGACTGACGGCTGCTAGAACTATAGTTTGTGGTATAAAGTGCTCTTAAAAGAAATGCTTGGATGAAAAAAAGAAATTCCTTGAATGTTAATTGTGACTGTAAACGTGTTACAACTAGCCAAAGAGGACACACTGGTGTTGGTCTCAGCCTTACTTAACATCTTTGACAAAACCCATAGGCACCAAAACCTTGGCTGTTTACATTTCTGCAGATTGGGGAATTACCCACCTGCTAAATCATTTGCCTTTTGTCTCAAAGGCTAAACTGTATCCAAAACTAACTCTATATTTCCTCCTAGTAAACATAGCCTATGTGAAAATGGGGTCCTTTTTCCAAAATAACCTTTTATTATTACAAAACTCAAATATACCCCTTTTAATGTATAAAATCCTGGCAAACATAATCCCTGGTTAAAATTTAATCCAGGCCCTTTGAGATCTATTCCTGCAAAGGCAGGTGTATTGTCCTTTAGTTCATGCTGCCACTTCATTGACCTAACCACTGTTATTTCAGAAAATATAAAAGGGGGAAGTTACAGAACTCAAGTTTTGCACAACTAAGTTTGCTGTTTAATGAGCACTGTAGTTTAAACTGAGGCTTGAAAGCAAAGATCTTTGCTCCTGTTCACCTTTGAAATTGAGCTGTATGATTAAAAACAACAATGACCTTCACGGATTTGACCCCAACCCAAGTCTAACTTCAATATCTTTGGTCAGAGGTTAGTTACTTGTTCAAACTTAAATTGAGACAGTGTAAACATCAGGGTTTATTAGATAAGGCTTCCAAGAGAAAAAAATAAAGCAATCTCACAGTATACCTTGGAGGAACAGGTTGATCAACCACAGCACGTAGCTAAGGGTGAAAGCATGTTAAGGTGTGCAAAGGATCTGAATTACTCTGGTCTGACGTATACTATACGCACACCGTGGGGGCAGGGGGAGGATGCAAGGGCGATCCCTTCTCTGTAGCTGGTAATAGAGACGCTGGGCATCCATGTAATCGTTCCAGTTATTTCAATTAAAACTTATCAGTTGTAGCAAGTTGTTGGGCAGGTGGAAGGAGCTTGCTGGCTGGCTTCCCTCTGGAACTGAGTACTTCTGAGGAATGTGGGCTCTAATCTGTCCTGAGGAGGCATTAACAATGGGGTGTGTGTGGTGCCAGCGTGGTGCAGGGGCCCCAGTATCAACCCAAGGGGCTGGCTCCGGTTGCAACACCACATGTGAAGATAACTTAAGAGGCCTTGCTTTATAGAGAAGTTCCTTCCCTTGCAGAGATCCTCTCTCTGTGTGTTGCCAACAGGAGCCTGCCCTCCTGACCTCCCGCAGTCCCTTCTGGGCTCTGAGCTGTCTCCGTCCAAGAGACAACCCCACCTCCGACACTGCTGCTGCCGCAGTATCACGACACGTGTGCATGTTTTTGGATTTTCAAGTAAAATCAGAATTAAAAGGCTGTTTTCTTAATTGATGTTTTCAAAATACCTTACTTGGCAGAATTACGGTGTTTTAGTTTCGTCTGATGCAGAAGACATCTATGTATTTGGTCTCGAGCATGATTAAAACGAGGAAGGGACCGAAAGAAACCCACTGTCCCCAGACAGTCATTTGATCCCGTGAACATGAAGCCTAATGGCAGCTTTCGTTTTGAGGCAGAGGTAAAATCCTCATTAGATTGTGACAAATGCTACTTGTCTGAATGGGTTGTGCTGGCAATGGGCTGACCTGGTGGTTTTTAAATTATTGTGCTTTTTTTCTCCCTCGGGTGGTAGGGGAGGTGGTTTTTGGATGTTGATTAACTCAGAAAGAACACAGAAGTTGGCAGGGCAGGGCTGCTTGGCAGAAAGGAGCTGTTTTCCTTTTTGCTATTATTATTTTAAAACTTTGATGGGCTGCTGACGTCAGCAAATATGCTGGAAGCCTGTAAAACCAACAAGCCACATCACGGGAGAAGGCCTGTGGGATATTCTGGTGCTCTGTTTCTAGAACCTTCCCCATCCCAACCACCTGACGATGTTTCTCTCAGTCAACTGTTCAGGCAGCTAGGGAGGCTTTATTTATAACAAAGGACGGCCCGGTCTGCCGATTTTTGCTTTCATCCAAATCAATTATATTCCGAAAAGGCACTCTCTGTGTGAGTAGGAGAAAGGAGAGTGGGGACAGGGCGGGGTGGCGGTGAAGACAGAGACAATAGTGTCTTTATGAAGAGCTTTTGCAGGCCAGAGACAGGTTATAGGTATAAAGAACACCGAAACAGTGCCTGCGCTTAGGAAGTGCTAAATAAATACTAGGTATGTTTGATTTTCATTCATATTCGTAGCCATCACGGCACAAGGAATGAGAGCATGAGAGGGAATGCATAGCAGCAGACTCAGGCACCAGCATCAGGAGGTCGGTGGCCCTGGGTTCCCCAGGCTTCGCTGAAGTCCTGGGAGGACTCAGCAAGCTCCTGGAGAAGGGATGGAATGGAGGCTCCTCACCTGCTTGCCTTGCCTGTCCTTTTTTTTTTTTTTTTGGTGGGGAAAGGTTGACACTGGGGGTTGAACTCAGAGGCATTCTACCTCTGAGCTACACCCCCCATGCCCCATTTATTTATTGATATATTTATTTTTTGGTGGGGAAAGGTTGATGGCTGGGGGTTGAACTCAGAGGCATTCTACCTCTGAGCTACACTCCCCGTACCCCATTTATTTTTTTATTTTGAAATAGGATCTTGCTATGTTGCTGAGGCTGGCCTCAAACCTGTGATTCTCCTGTCTCAGCCTCCCAAGTACTGGGATTACAGGTGTGCACTATTACACCCAGTCCGCCCATCCTTTATAAAAATTGAGACAGTTGTATCTTTGATCTGAATTATCCCCTTCTCAGCCATCTCCCAAACCCAAAGATTCCATACAGCATTCCTATGTTTGCTTATTTCCTAATATAAAATGTGTTTGTTATTATATTTGATTAGGAAACTCGCATGTGGTAGTCCTTATGCTGGGCCTAGAAATGACATGAATACAAAGGACGAAAAGTCATTTTAAATCCCTTACCACCAAGAGCCTGTCACTACCCCAATTTGGTGTATTTTCTTTGGGACATTTTGAATGTTGAAGATTTCAGATTTTGCTTCTGTTAGAAAAAAAATCGAATTTTGATATTAGTACTCAGGTTTTGGCAGACTCCTTGTAAACACATCCATTCATCTGGTGACTATACCAGTCTATATAACTGCTCATGTTATCAGGTTGTTCCCCCTACCTTTTTACAATTATAAAAGAATATAATGATAAGCTTCTTTGTGCCTGTATCTGTTTCCTAATTAGATCCCCTCTCTCCAGCCCTCCGGTAAGACAGATTCTCAGCGAGAGAATCCTCAGATCAAAAACATTTAGAGGTTTGACACTGACTGCCAAATTGCTTTTCCAAAGATTTATTCTAATTACAATAATCAAAATTAGTTAATTCTTTGTGGCCTCAGGAAGTCAGAGCTGACAATCATTGTCTTAAAATATCCTTACAACAGCAAGAGCTGGGTCAGTCAATGAGAAGTGTTTAGAGGGTGTGGTATTTTCTCTCCTCATTTTTCTTCTCTTCCCTAAGCACCTGCTTCAGGCAACAGCAATCTTGTCTCCCATCAGAGTTGGCCAATGATCTGAGAGTGGGAGGGGCAAAAACTCCATGTGAGCAGGATTAAGGAGATAACAAACAGAACTATATAAAAAAAGTCATTATCTTTTTTATCTTGAGTCTAGCAGGGAAGGTTATTCTTAGAAGGTGGTACCCTATAACATATTTAATTTTGTCTCTCTCCCTTTCTCTCTTATACTGAGGTTGAATCCAGGTGCATTCTACCTCTGAGCTACACCCCCAACTCCCTCCCCCGCCTTTTTAAAATTTTGAAACAAGGTCTTGCTAAGTTGCTGAGGCTGTCCTTGCACCTGCAATGCTCCTGTTTCAGTCTCCCAAGTACTGGGATTACAACTGTGTACCACCACAACTAATTTTGTCCTTTTCCCTACCCACCTCTATCAAAAATCAAATTGAAATAAAATAAACATATAAACCCAGTTGTTCATTTACAGTCTCTAACAGTTTAGATTTTTCTAGGAATTTCTTTCTATACACAACACTGCACTTGGGCATATTTGTAAGTTCTTTAAAAGTGAGGATTTTGTCATGACAGTCTATGAAAGTCCAGTGTGAAAATGTTTGCCAAATCTGTTTCTCTAAATGGAAAGAGAGGAGCATGAGGAGGAACCCACCTTTGCTGAGTTCTTCCCCAAATTCCAGGTCCTTGTGCCGAGTATTTACACATGCATTTTCTCTGCATTTGTCAAGTGAGATGGAACTTTTTAGCCTCCGGGTTTTACAAACAAAGAAACTAAATTCACCCAGCCTATCAGCAGCAAATACAAGATTCCAACACAGTCCTGATCTCAAATGTGCCCTGGTCCCAACACACACCAGATGCATGCACAGGAAGTGTTTGGCACACTTGGAAAAAAGAGTCCTCACAGGCCCCAGGGTATTGGCTTAGAGATTCTGTCTTGTCCAAGTGTTTCCACCAGGGAGGTAGAGTGATTTCTCCCAAATCCCAGAGCTAGTAATTAACTACTAGGTGAGTATTTAGCTGAAGATAGAAAGAAAAAAAAATCCCATGTACATATTTGAGTAGAGCTGTCTATGAGAAGTGAGTCCTTTACCCATGAAAAAAAATTCCCACAAAAAAAAGAATACTGCCTGGTGTGGTGGCGCACGCTTGTAATCCCAGCATTCGGGAGGCTGAGACCAGAGGATCCGGGTTCGAGGCAGCCTCAGCTACCTAGTGAAGCACTCCACAACTTAGTGAGACTCTGTTTCAAAATAAAGAATAAAAAATAGGACTGGGGGTGTAGCTTGGAGGTAGAATGCCCCTGGGTTCCATCCCCAGTACCACAAAAAAAAAAAAAAAAAAAAAGAATACTCATACTCCAAGCATTAGCACAGAAATATTGACTAACTGCCCCAAGGGGTGTAGCTGCTCTGCAGAGTGCGGGTGGATGGTGGTCAGCAGCACAGAGTCCTTGGCCACCAGGGCAGACCAGCTGTGTGCTAGTCACATTCACATCTGGAAGGTGACACCAACCATAGCTGTGCTGGAGTTGGTCCCAGCTGGACCTTCCATCTGGTGAGCCTCAGATACATGACTATTGGGGAGGAATAAAAGAAGGGAGTACTGGGTCTTCCAAGGACGCTTGTGCCCACGGAGTTGGGCATGCACACCTGGCTCCAGGCATTTTTGGCCATGTTAACCCCTCTTCACATGTGGGGACCTAGCATGGGTTGCTCTGAAGGACCACTGTCCCAGCCTCTGCCTTCTCATTCATTCCCATGCAAATTTTTCAGAAACATCTAGGATGTCCCATAGCTTTCAGTATAACGCCCACATTTCTTAGCAGGATATATAAAGTTGTTGGTTATCCAGCTCAAGATGCCTCCCTCCGGTCGACACATTCTGAACTGGAGACTACAGAATTGAGCTGATCCTGCTTCTTGGTTTAGGTCACACTACCGCTCTCCATTTGCTCTCCATTTGTGCAAGGGCCCTCTTCTATCTTATTTTACTTTACTTCATGCTCCCTGTGTTAGTCAGCTTTCCATTACTGTTACAAAACACCTGAGGTAAACAACTTAAAAAGAGGAAAGGTTTATTTTGGAGGTTCAGTTTATGACGGTTGGCCCCATTCATTTTGGCCCCGTGGAGAGTCAGCAAAACATGGCAGGGAGTGTGTGGTGGAACAAACTGTTCAGGAAGTGGCCAGGAAGTGAAAGAAAGAAAGGAAGAGGAAGAAACCATGGTCTCACAATATTCTTAAGGATATGCTCAAATGACCTAAAACTTTACCTCTTAAAGTTTCCACTACCTCCCAATAGTGTCAAATTTGGGACCAACCAAACCTTTAACATATAGGCCTTTGGAGGGTACTCTAGTTCCAAATTATAGCAAGAAGTATTGTAATTTTAACAATATTAAATCTTCTAGTACATGAACAAATAAGATGTCTTTACCCTTATTTATGTTGTCTTTAATTTCTTTCAGCAATATTTTGTAGTTTTCAGTGTCTGAGCCTTTCATCCCTATGTAAAATTTATTCCAAGTATTTTATTATACTAATTATATTTTATTTTATTTTGGGGTTGTTCATTGTTAGTGTATAGAATGTTTGTGATTTTTTGTGTGTGTGTTGCTTTTGTATCTGGTGATTTTTTTTCTGAACTTGTTAATTAGCCCTAATAGTGTGTGCACGTGTGTGATCTTTAGAGTGTTCTATTGTAAGATCATGTCACTTGCAAACAGAGATAATGTTACTTCTTTCTTTCCAATTTGGATTCCTTTTATTCATTTTTTGCCTAATTTCAATACTTAATTGAATATAAGTGGCAAAACAGACATCCTTGTCTTGCTCCTGATCAGAGAGGAAAGTGTTCAGTTTTTTCATCATTCAGTGTAATGTTAGCTGTGGGTTTTTCATATATAGCTTGGATCATGTTGAAGAAGTTTCTTTCTATTCCTAGGTATTGAATGCTGTGTGTGTGTGTGTGTGTGTGTGTGTGTGTGTTACTGGGGTTGACTCTCATGCTGAACCATCTTTGTAATCTAGGAATAAATCCTTCTTGTTCAGAGTATATAATTAAAATTGTAGATGATGCCAATATGAAAAGGGAGATAAACCAGAGAAGTGAGGGTAGTGTGCTAAGGTTCTTGTCTTACTCACAGGCAAACATATGTTTGATAAGTTTATATATTAACCAGGAAAAATAAACACAAATGTGGTTCTTAGTGAATTTGAAGAAACAGAAGAGCAAAATGAAATGTACAGCTTTTTTTGATGATTTATTATTGGTGCATTATAATCATACACCTTTGTTAGGTACAAGCTGGTAGAGGCATACGTGCACACATCTCTCATTTAACCCTTCTCCAATTCCTGCCCCACTCCCTCACCCTCCCTCCTTCTCAAGTTCAGCTTAGTGATTGACTTTTGATATGTTTGTGAAAGTACATCATGTGCATTAGGGTGTTTCCCTCCTCCCCCAAATCACCTTCATTTAAGTCACCTTTTTGCTCATCTAAGGTTTCTCCTTCTTTGTCTAGGGTCCCTCTTATGACCCACTTTCTCCCTAGATTCTGCAAATTAGGGAGAGCATATGATTTTTTACTTTTTGTGACTGACTAATCTCACTTAGCATAATGTTTTCCAGTTCCATCCATTTTCCTGCAAATGTATAGCTTTTGAATTAGCCAAAGAAAATTCTGTCCATCCAAAGGAAAAAAGGGGGGAAATCTTAAGTTTCATCAGTAGATATAGTCAGAGTGAGGCTTTGGGGGGGGCACTTATTGATAAAAGCAACAAGAACACAGGCAAAAAAAAAAAAAATCCAGAATTTTGCAAATTAGCCAAGGGCTTATGACTCTCCAGAGAGAATTTATTAAGAAAAAACGAGAGCCTTTCAGAGCAGCAAGCTTTGTGATATTTTCACTTACCCTAGTCCCCTCCCCTCCTCTTGCTCTGTAGTAACCTTGAAAACCAGGAGCCCCAGAAACACAGTGAATATCAGCTACCCTGCAATCACTGTGAAAATCAGCTACCCTACAATCACCATGAAAACCAACAGCCCTAAGCCACTGGAGGGGACAGAATGGGTTTGGAGCTGGTTAAAATATCATTCTTTGAGAATCACCATTATCTGACCTGTCTGGCAGTGAACTCGGACTGGTGTTTATCTGATCTGACATAATTCATATTCTCTCTCTCACTCTCTCTCTCCCTCTCCCCCCACCTCCCTCTCTTTTGGTGGTACTGGGGATTGAAGCCAAGAACATTCTACCCCCAAAGCTTCTCCCCTAACCCAATTTTATTTTGAAACAGGGTCTCACTAAGTTGCTGAGGCTGGCCTTGAACCTGTGATCCTCCTGTCTCAGCTTCTCAAGTACTGAAATTACAGGTGTATACCACCAAGCCGGGCTCTGACTTGATTGCACACAAACAGCTATTTCTCTGGGGGCATGTGCCAGAAACAATTACAGGCAATTCTTAACTCTGTCCACCAGAAAGATCTAGAGTCAATGACTACCCAGTGGTAATGGGTGCCCTCAGCACCAATGTTGTGGCATCTAAATATCATCTTCCATCAAAAGAGTAAGGGCTCCTTCAAGTAATGGCTGATTCCAAATCCAGGGCAGGAAAGAGGTAAAATGGACTTACTATAGCTTATGTACTAGCAAACAAAAAAATTGTTAAAAACTTTGTGGATATGTCTAAAAAAAAACCTTAGGGCCAACCTAAGGGGTGCCCAGTGGCTAACAGTGGGAAAATTTGTTTCAGTTTGTTTCAATGAGAATAGTAAATGCAATGGATCCATTAAAAAAAATCCAGAGTTACACTGATATTAGAGAAAGAGATAGGAAGAGAGAGAGAGAGAGAGAGAGAGAGAGAGAGAGAGAGAGAGAGAGAGAGAGAGAAGAAAGTAACTCAATTACCTTTGGAGGTTGCTAGCATACTAAGCTGTTTTTCTAGAAATCAGTAATGAAAGGAATATTTATCTTGCTCCCATCTTTCCTGTACACTATGTTTCTAAGTCATCAAACAGTTGATGAGGGGAAAGTTCTTTACAAAAGAATTTCAGCTAATGAATGAAGAGGAAAGATCAAATTTTAAAATTGTCTTTACCCAATCCCTAATGAATTAATGCATCTAATGATCTTTGAGGAATGCTGAAATGAGGACATGTCAAGGAAGCATTGTAGAGGACCCAGCAGCTGACAAGGTGAAATCCACCCATCACCTAGTCATGCTGTGTCTCTTGGGTGAGATAACAGGAAGAACTCAGCCCTATTGAACAAATAAATATTCCACCCAAAGTTATGAGATCCCAATCCAAACCAGAGTCTCGTTCTGTTGAGGGGACTACAGGAAGTGGGCAAAACAGGGGAACATGTGGATGTTATTCTGAGAATGTAATCAGGCAAATTCATCATAGGAGATTCTGCAGAATGAAAACCTGGTTTGTTTAATAAATAAATAATCTGAAACAATGAAGGGAGATTTACCTATTATAACTATCACCAATGAAAACAGACTTAAGAGACACCTCAACTAATTGTGGGACTTTGGGTATAATTCAAAGGAATGAAACGGTAACACCTAAAATAATGCGACCACGGAGCAAAACCCCATGATTTGGTAAGAAGTTTAAAATTTGTACCCAAACATTCAAATCTGGGCTTTCCCACTTGCAAATTCTATGACCTTTGAGACATTCATTAACTGTCAAACTACCTGAAGTTTCCTAACATGCTGTGCTATTCATACTTTGTTTCTTCCACCTGGAACGTCTGTGTCTTCTTCCTATCCTTGGGAGAGCCCCTCTTCACCCTTTATTACTTAGTTCAAGTGTCACTTTTCTCTAAACTTTGCCAAGGGTCCCAGCCATTTGGGAGGCCACTACTTATTGAGTACCTGCCACTTGTCTGGCTCTGAGCAAGGTGTAGAGTCAAGGGGTCCCTCCTGGGCTCCCGGTGGCCCTCAGAATGGAGGCTGGCTCAGGCCAACACCCAGCCTCAGCTCAAGAACCAGTGAGCCTGAGAACCAGGCTGCACCAGAATTTCATGGACAAGAAGGGCCGGGTGGGGTTCTCACCTCCTTCCCTTCGCCCAGCCCCAACAACTTCTGCAGCTATAAACACGAGAGGATACGCACTGAGTGAAGCTCATCAGCCTGTGAAGCGGTGCTGTGACTCATTAGGACTCCTTACCATCAGCTTTTACTGCCGTGCACGTCTCGAATTTTGCCTTCTAAGTGCCTGTGTGCACAGCCCTGTCTGGACACTAGATGACTTTTCACCAGGATTTGTTTGCTTTGCGGTAAGCAGAAGGGAAAGAACAGAGAGGATCTCTTCTGGGGACATGTCTGATGGGGTGGAGACTATATAGCTGGCATAGACCCAACGAGGGGCCCATATGTTGTAAACAAATGCTCCCTGAGATGAGCACCAGGTCAGCTTGTGAACCGGGCACTGGACACTCAGGGAAGCTGGTCTGGCAATGCTGAGCTACTGCTCTTCTGGCCCCAGTGCTTCCTCTTACCCCTCTTCTGGCCTTGCTGCTGCCACTCATCTTTCAGTTGTCCATCTGAGCCTACCTTTCTCTGGAAAGTCTTCCATAGGCCCCAGAGGATAGGGCAAGTTATCTATCCAGCACCATATTTTTCTTCTTCTTTATGAATAAATGTTGGTTATATTGCATATTCCAGGTGCTCTTGTGCGTAGCTGATGGATTTCATTCCCCAATTTCTCTTAAGTTTGGAGATGGCCATAGAATGTAAAGAGAAACTGCATAAGATTTCTGGCAAAGTACCTTAAAAAGAGCTGATTTGCCAAGCCTGGTGGTGCACACTTGTAATCCTAATACCTGGGAGACTGAGACAAGAGGATCGCGGGTTCAAGGCCAGCCTCCACAATTTAGGCTCTCAGGAACTTAGTGAGAACCTGTTTCAAATTAAAATAGGGCTAGGGGCATAGCTCAGAGGTAGAATGCCCCGGGGTTCAATTTTCAGTACCACAAAAAAGAAAAAAAACCGAAGAAGAGCTGACTCAGCTAAGAGGCCCTCACTCACATTTTTCTCCCTCTTTATGTATGGATTCCAGCTGTGACAACTGGAGCTTTCACAACCACATTCAACCACGAGGCAATCTTAAGTCACATTAAGAATAGCAGAGAAGAAAGAGGAAGACCGATGTCTTTGAAGCTATTTGACAAGTCTTGAAGTGCATCCTTCTAGCTTTCTTCATGTTAGAAACAAACAAACCTTGTATTAAACCCCTCTAATTTGCATTGTCTGTCCTGTAAAAGTCAACCTAACCCTAACCCACACAACCTCTGGACTGTTTTGCCTTCCTCGTGTTGATTAATTTCTTTTCATAGTGCTTGCTACCACCTAGCCTCTCCATTGGTCTATGTCCCCCAGAACTAGCTATCATACAATGTGAGCTCCATGGGAACAGTGATTTCTTATGGCCTAGAATGGGTCTGCTAGCATAACTCCATTAAAAAGTTGCAGCACTCATTATACCTGCCAGCCTACTTCTTCTCTACCCTTCTGTTGTAATCTTCCTCTACCTTCCCACTGGACTCTTCACCTTGCATCGACAGGGAATGTATCTGTCTCACTTTCTGCTCCATTGTCAGAATCTGGCTTGATGCCAGCGCCTACAAGACCAATTGGAATGCAGCAGGTGGTGAGGGTTTTTATTTGCTGAGCCTTGGGCCGAGGGGTTGGTTTGAGGAGCCAGGGAGGTCTGGCAAGGGTTGTCTCTGGGAGAGAAGCAGTCTGGTGGGGTTCAAGAGGCCTCCCCAGTGATGGAGGACATGCAGAAGGTCTTTTGGGAGGGTCTTGGGCTGAAAACTGGCCAAGCTTCTGGAGAGAGTGAGACTTGGCAAGCTCTGGGTGACTTCTCCTGCAGCCAGCTCCTTTTCTTAAGCAAAGTCTCTAAACATGCCAAATTCCTGATCTAATTTGATTTGTTGTTGAAAACACTGAAGACAGCCAGGCGTGGTGGTGCACACTTGTAATCCCAATACTTGGGAGGCTGAGACTGGAGGATCCGGGTTCGAGGTCAGCCTCAGCTACTTAGGCCATCTGCAACTTAGTGAGACCCTGTTTCAAAATAAAGAATAAAAACTAGGGCTGGGGGTGTGTAGCTCAGAGGTAGAATGACCCTGAGTTCCATCCCCAGTACTGCAAAAAACAAACAAACAAATAACACTGAAGACACACAGTTACAGGGCTTACCTGTTGAACTGGAGTGGCCTGTGTGTGAATAGAGTAGAGGAAATACAGAGAGAGATGGGATGAGGTAAGCCAGGGGGAAGCCAAAATTCCATGGAGGACTTCTTACCTAGGGTCTGCAATGAAAAGTTATAGAAAGGAGGGATACTTTCCTATAGGTATGACTTGAATTGTATCCACCACCACCACCCCCTGAAAAAGAAAGATGTGTTGGAGTCCTAACCCTCAGTACTCTAGAATATGACCTTGCTTGTGTTTCAGTCAGTATTCTCATAACTCTAATCTGAGCACATAACTTAGAAAAAGGAAGATTTATTTGCTCACAGTTCTGAAGATTTCAGGGGTTCAGACCATGTTAAGCCAGGTTATATCAGTAGAGCTCAGGGCATGGCATGGGGGTGGGGAGAGAGAGAGAGAGAGAGAGAGAGAGAGAGAGAGAGAGAGAGGAAACAAGGACTCTGTTCTCACATCTTGGGGGTCAGAAGCCAGAGATAGAGGTAAGAACAAGCAAGGAGATTTAAGGACACAGCACAGTTCCTAAGGCTAAGGCTACAACTCCAGGGACCACCTCCTCCAGCCACAACCCACCTGCCTAGGTTAGCACCCAGTAAATCCATCATGATGAGATTATAGCCCTCCTGATTTAAGTATATCAACATTCAACATCAATACATGAGCTCTTTCAGGGGACATTCAATATCTAACCATAACTATTTGGAAATAGAGTCTTTATAATCAAATTAGAATAATGTCCTGGTGGTAGGCCACAACCTAGCTGGCATCCTTAGAAAAGGGCGAGCTGAGAC
>PVLC010018511.1:0-31929 GCA_004027655.1 Graphiurus murinus
TAAAAAATAGGAGCCGGGCGTGGTGGCGCACGCTTGTAATCCCAGCATTTGGGAGGCTGAGACCGGAGGATCCGGGTTCGCGGCCAGCCTCAGCTACCTAGTGAGGCACTCCGCAACTTAGTGAGACTCGGTTTCAAAATAAAGAATAAAAAATAGGGCTGGGGGTATAGCTCGGAGGTAGAATGCCCCTGAGTTCAATTCCCAGTACTGAAAAAAAAAAAAAAGAATAAAAAATAGGGCTGGGGGTATAGCTCGGAGGTAGAATGCCCCTGAGTTCAATCCCCAGTACCGCAAAACAAAACAAAACAAAACAAAACCTGTGGAAAGATATGTTAGTTCTGCTAACAACTCCTGTTCCCTACATCCTCCCTTACAAACTCAGTAGATACCAGATTTCTCATTCCTAGATCATAGTAGAATGGAAAAAAGTACTGTGTCAGGCCTGGTGTGGTGTTGCACAGCTGTAATCCCAGTACTTGGGAGACCAAGACAGGAGGATCATAGGTTTAAGGACAGTGTGTTGTAACTTAGTGAGACCTTTTTTCTAAGAATAAAATAAAAGGGGCTGAGGGTGTAGCTCCATGATAGAACCCCTTTGGCTTTAATCCCCAGTACATAAATATAAATAAATAAGTAAATTGCCCATGAGACTTATTTTTAACTCAGAATCTTATCCCTAACCAAACTGTTGTTTAAATTAGGGGCAAAATAAAGCCATTTTCATTCATACCCACTAGGAATACTTCAGGATGTACTATATCAAAATGAAACTTGATCTAGGGAAAATAGATATGGAATTCAAAGAAAAAAGTAAAATTTATTTCTCAACTCCAAGTCACATAACTATAGCTTAGAAATTTAATGCAATGGTAAGGAAGGATTCGTAAGACAGACTAGGTAGAATTTTTAAATCTTTAATAATCTGGAGCAAAATTTGACATGATTTTAAAGTTGGTACTGTGATGAAATTCCTGAAATAATCAACTTAAAGGGAGGAGTGATTTATTTTGGCCCACAGTTTTCCAGATTTCAGTTCATGGTAGGTTGGCCTGTTGCTTTTGGTCCTATGGCAAGGCAAGTCTATCATGGCAGGAATGCATGGCGGAGGAGGACTGGAAGCAAGAGAGATGGGAAGGGGCTGGGGTTCCAATATTACCTTCAAGAGCAGGCCCCAGGGACTTCTTTCCACTAGGCCCAACCTACTAAATGTTCTACTACTTCCCAACAGCACCACAGGCTGGCAACCAAGCCTTCAATACATGAGCTTTTAGGGTACATTTCAGATCTAAACTGTAGCAGTTGAGAATGTTGAAAAGAAGTAAAAGCATGTTGGTAGCTTGTTTTGAGCAAAGAAGAAGCTGTAGATGTTGCAGTGAATACTTTTAAGGAAATTTAACCAGAGATTCCACTTCCAGGGATTAATCCTATAGGTAAAATAGTAAAATAGCATGTGTTCAAAGCCATATATACTAAGGCTGTTCATGCAAAGATGTTTAATAATGGCAATAAATTTAGAAGGATACACAAACACCAGACAAGGGAATTGAGCCTCCAGGATAGGAAAGAGGCTTCACTGTATGCCCTTATATAATTTTTTTAACATTTTTATCCCATATATCTATTTTGTGACATTTTAGAAGTATAAGATTTTTGAAGCCAAGAATGGTGGAGCATGCCTGTAGTCCCAATCTTAGAGGTATAAAAAATTTTAAGGATTAGAACAGGGGTTACAGAATCTGACTGGCCACCTATTTTAGTATAATCAGTGACCTAAGAGTGAATTTTACATTTTTAAATACTTGGAGAGGGAGAAGAAAAATAATACTTTATGACACACAAAGATTATATGATGTTCAAATTCCAGATCCTTGGAACACTACTGTATTTCACGTACTGTCAGTGGCTGCTTTGGTGCTACAAAGGCAGAATTAATTGGTCATGACACTTACTATCTGACATAAAATGTTTGCTGACTCTTGTTTTAGAGGCCAGAAATATACCTCTTAGTATATAGGTTATGATAAAGATGATATTTCAAATTAAGACCAAGAGCATGGATTGTATTATGAGTGGTAAGAATTGCCTATTTGAGGATTAAATTCCTTATTTTACATTAGGATTATTTCAGGTAGGGAAGCTAAAATTTAGAAGTCATCTAGGGAAAGCTTAATAGATTTGGCTATTAACAACAAAACAAAATATTGCTTAGAGTGAAGTAATATTTGACAATTTTTTCCTCTTGTGTTACTGGGAGTTGAACCCTAGGGTATTCCACCACTGAGCTACGTCCCCAGCGTTATTTATTTATTTAATTTTATTTTTTCTGAGATTGACACTAAGTTGCTAAGGCTGACTTTGAACTTGAAATCCTCCTGTCTCAGCATCCTGAGTTACTGGGATTACAGATGTAAGCCATCATGCTCCACCTTGACACTTATTGAGCACTTAATGCTTGTCACACTTTATATGATTAACAATTATACTAACACTCCAAGGTAGGCTCTATAATTATCCCACTTAACAGATGAGGAAAGTAAACCTTACAGAGATTAAAGAACTTGTCCATAATGAAGAGTTAGGAAATGATAAAGTTTATATTTGAATTAGGCCATCTGGCTCCCAAGTCAATTAAATAAATAAACTGAAAAACATTTACAACATGTTAATACAGTTTTATAGGTATTATCTAAATGAGCAATAAGGATTCTTTCAAACATACTATTTTGTTTGCAATGTCTGCAATTGATTTTATCATTCTCCTATTGAACATTAGGTTGTTTTTATTTTGTTTTCCTGTTACATATAACACTAATAAGCATCTTATACATATGATATATACTAGTATGAATATTTCTGTAGTAAATAATCTTAAAAGTGGATTTATGAATTGCTGGATTAAATTTAATTTAAATCAAATTTACCCTTCTAAAAGTATGCGTACATGTTTAGTTTATCTTTAATCAAAGGAATCATAACATCATGGGAGGAAAATTAGCCATTCAGGCAAGCTGACTCATTTTATGGAGGAAGTCCAGAGAGGTTAAGTATCCTGCCCAAGATTATTTAACTGTTAAGTGGCTGACCTAAGTTGATTTCACTGTGCCACAGGCTGGCACATTTTTCTCCTTTACTTATGATATCATGAAGATTATTGCCATTTGTGGAGATGAAGTCCAACTATCATGAGTATAGTTTTTCCCAGAAACACCTCATCAAAAGGATCCATCTGGTTTTGTTCTTAGTACTTAACACAGTACCTGACACGCAGTAGGTACTCAAGTATTTGTTGAATAAGTGCTATCTTCTAGTGATCAGTACTTTTATCTCTAAATACTTACAAACTAGTAGATAACATATTGAATGCATCACTGTAATACTCATCAAAGTGTTTAAAAAATAAAAAGTTCTAATTCCTCCTTCCCATGTATTTATACTTTATAAAGTTCCAGTTTTCCAATAGTAGTTATATTTTCTAGATAATTTCATGACTTTGTTTTTGCTGTGTAAAACATGAACTCAAAATAATAAGTTTAGTTTTTGAAAACTTTAATAAATTGTAGTTATCAATGTAGTTAACATTTCTCATGTTTTTCATTTCTTTGTATAGATCCATATTTCCATCTGGCATCACTTTTTTTTTCTGAAAAAGCGTTTTACCTTTGTTTTTCAAAGAAAGATAATGTTTCTGGGTGTAGAATTCTAGGTTGGATTATTTTTCCTTTGTTTTTAAAAGATATTACTCCACTGTCTTCTCATGTGCATTGTTTCTAGGAGTTATCTGTCATTATTGTCATTCGCTTCTTGGTGATGCATGCTTTTTGTTGGTTGCTTTTAAGATTTTCTTTATTGTTGAGTTTGAGGAGTTTGATCATCATGTATCCTTGGTTTTGTTGTTACCATTTTGAGATGGGAGTCTCACTGTATTCCTAGGCTGGCCTTGAACTTGTGATCCTCCTGCCTCATCTCCCAAATTGTGAGGATTATAGGTCTGTACCACTTTACCTGACTATATGCCTTGTTTTATTTATAGTTCTTATATTTGGGGTTGGATATTTTAATATTTTACTTAAGATTTTTATTCTTTTTTCTTCAGCATTTTGGAAAGTTTCTAACACTGTGTCTTCAATTCACTAACATTTTCTTTTGAAATATATAAACTACTCTTAATTCCATCCAGTGTATTTTCTATCTCCGGCATTGAAATTTTCATCTCCTGAAGTTTAATTTGGATCCTTTTTTATGTCATCTGTGCTTCTTCTTAGGTTTTTGAACATAACATGTGTTTAATATAGTTATAGTTGTTTAATGTTCTTTTCTATAAATTCTCACATCTCTGTTATTTCTCAGTTTTAATCAGTGATTTTTTTTTCATTATGGCTGGTAGTTTTTGTTTGAAAGTCAGATATTGCAGATTTTATTTTGTTGTATGGTGGATATTTTTATATTCCCGTAAGTATTTTTGAGGCTTGTGCTGTTGCTTGGAAACAATTTGATACTGTCAGGTTTTGTTTTTAAGATTTGTTGGCAGGACCAGACCCATGTTTAGAGCTAATCATTTCCTCCTACTGAAGCAAGACCTTTTTGAATACTCTACCCAATGCCCCATGAATTTTGAGGTTTTCTAGTTTGGTGAGAACATGTAATATTCCTGGCCCTGTATGAATGCTGGGTTCTGTGTCCTCTAATCTTTTGTGTGTTCCTTTCCTTAGCCTGTTAGTTTCCCTCATAAGCCTACAATGATCAGTGATCTGCTAATACTCATAAGGTGTCCTCTTCAGATTTCTGGAGCTCTAAGCTCATCTCTCTCCTTTCTCGTATTGTATCTTTTGCATCCTAGCTTCCTTGGTCTCCTCTGGCCATCATCTCCATCCTGTCAAACTCAGGAAATATTCTAGTCTCTGCCTAGGTTCCCTTCTCTGGTGTAGGGCCTAGAAACTAGGCAACAAGTTTGGCAATCACTTGTTTCTCTTTATCCAGGAATTTCTGTCCTTTCTTACCTAATGTTCAATATTTTGAAAACTATTGTTTCAATGGGAGGAGACAGATTTGTGTCTTTTGTTGTTGTTGTCTGTTGGTTTTTGGTTGTTTCAAACATGAGAGTAAATCTGGTGCCTGTTATTCCCCCTTGGCTGTAAGAGGAAGTCTCTTTAGTAACCTTGAGTTAGAATTGATGACTTCTTTTTTTTTTTTTTATAATTTTTTTTTTTCGGTACTGGGGATTGAACTCAGGGGCATTCTACCTCCGAGCTACACCCCCAGCCCTATTTTTTATTCTTTATTTTGAAACCGAGTCTCACTAAGTTGCGGAGGGCCTCACTTGGTAGCTGAGGCTGGCCTTGAACCCGGATCCTCCCGTCTCAGCCTCCCAAATGCTGGGATTACAAGCGTGCGCCACCACGCCCGGCAGAATTGATGACTTCTAAAGAGCTCTTTCGGCATTGAGGTCTTTGATTTTATATTACAACATTTAACAGCTCATGTTCCATGTCCATAATATCCTCCTCTCTCTTCAAAACATTTTATTATCTGTGTTTGCTTTTAGAAGGTTGGTTGGATTAACTCTGGGCTGTAAGTGAACCATATTTATGATACAAACACATTACATAGAAAAAATGGTGATCAAGATGTAACAGCAGAAAATGGGTGTTTTTTGTTTGTTTGCGGTGCTGGGAATGAATCTACGGCCTTACGAATGCTAGGCAAGCACTCTACCACTGAGCTACATCCCTAGTTCTTCTAATAATATTCTTAATATATTTAGGACTGTTATAATCTAGTCTTCTAGGATATGGCTAAAGAATTCTCTTTAGGAACTAAGCAAGTACAATTTTAACTGAAATGTCTTATTTTGCACAGAACTGTGCAACTAACATTATTACAGCAGCCTTTCTTTCATTTCAATGGAAAATATTCAACCATAATATTAAATAGTATGTTAAGTATCTCAAAATTTGTATTTTCCTTAAAGGGAACAAAAGATAGACCACCTTTTTTAATGTTTTCACTTCATATTTAACTTTATTTAAATCTCTAAATTTCTGAAACCATATTTCCTACACAAAATGTAGCTAATAGCAGTGCTATCCTAAAAGGATTGTATGAACTATGTATAAAAGTATGTTTTAAACCAGTGGTTTTCAGGATTTTTAAATTGCCGCCAGTTACAAATACATTTTACATGTAGATATCATATGTATACATATATAGAATCACAACAAAAAAATTACTACTAAATGTGATTCACACTGAAATTTTTTATTTTGTTGAAAAGTAAAATTTCAGTAGTGATCCATTTATGAGTCATAGCTCATAGTATAAAATAAATTTGCTTTATAAAGAAACGAACTATGTGGTACCCTATTAATAAAGGGTAGTGGTACTTAGATTATGTGCTGTTCTATTATCAAGTTTCACTTCCAAACTGAGTATATAATATGGTTAAACCTGTCTTCCCTTATTAATAATTTATACAAGATTATGTCTCCACATTTTCAGTTCTAGCCTATCAAGTGTGCTAGTAATAACTTAAAATAGTTAAGAGATGTCTCTAAGTTTATCTTTTCAATAATGATAGTCAAGTGGTTTCTTATGCTAAAGATGATGATTTTGAGGCATAGTAAATTCCTGGGACTAATATTTGCTTTGCTTATTTATTTATTTATTTTTGTGGAACTGGGGATTGAACCCTGGGGCATTTTACCTCTGAGCCTCACCCCAGCCCTATTTTTTATTCTTTATTTTGAAACAAAGTCTCACTAAGTTGTGGAGGGCCTCACTAAGTAGCTGAGGCTGGCTTTGAATCTGCGATCCTCCTGTCTCAGCCTTCCAAGTACTGGAATTACAAGCATGTGCCACCACGCCCAGCTTTGCATCTTTATTTTTAAATTAGGTATTTATTAAAACAAAAAAAATTCGTATTTTTCCTATATTACTTAAGCAAGATTTACAGTTAGTAAGAAAGATTCTGTCATAGTAAAAGACTTTGTTTTAATGAATTACATTCTCAAGATTCTTGGTTATCATTTGGTTTACTAAAGTAATAAATGGCTAAGGGGAGTTAAGTCTGTCATGTGTGGTTTACTAGCCATTAGATGTTTTCATCTATTCTACTTTTTACATAGACAACGTGCCACAAAGTATGTACAGTGCAGCATTTTCCACAGAAAGCACCCAGGCTTTGAGAAAGTCACCGAGACTGATGTTCCCCAGTTAGCTTCTCCCATAGGTTCTTCTGTACTGGAGAAACTCTTGCTCGGAAATACCTACGGTCACCTCACTTTATCCTCGTTGATAAGCACTTCATTAGAATGGAAGCTATTTGCAGCAGAGTCCTCCCTGCCTCACTTCACCTAAGTTTAACCTCTGTTTGTAGAGTTAAGATTCCTTAGTTTAGACATAGACATGGAAGTGCTCACACAACTTGCTGTGGCATAAAAGGTAGCATATCATCTTATGAGTTTATAAATAGTTTTTGAATTTTTTTCTCAAGATGAACATGATTAAAATGTTCAATTTTTTCTTTATATAGACTCTAAACCTTTCTAGACTTTTAGGAAATCTTTTGCTTTGTAATACAGTGGAAAAAAATTACATGATCTAATGCTCAAATAATCTACCAGAGAACTTTGGGTATAAAAAGTGTTTTCCTTGACGGGTGTGGTGGCGCATACTTGTAATCCCAGTACTTGGGAGGCTGAGACTGGAAGATCCAGGTTCGCGGCCAGCCTCAGCTACTTAGTGAGGCTCTCCAGAATTTAGTGAGACCCTGTTTCAAAAATAAAGAATAAAAAATAGGATTGGGAAGCTGGACATGGTGGCTCACGCTTGTAATCCCAGCATTTGGGAGACTGAGACTGGAGGATCTGGGTTCGCGGCCAGCCTCAGCTACCTAGTGAAGCCCTCCACAACTTAGTGAGACCCTGTTTCAAAATAAAGACTAAAAAGTAGGGCTGAGGGTATAGCTCAGAGGTAGAATTCCCTGTGTTCAATCCCCAGTACCGCAAAAAAAAAAAAAAAAAAATAGGATTGGGGGTGTAGTTCACAGGTAGAATGCCCCTGTACCCCCCCAAAATAAATAAATAAAAATAAAAAGTGTTTTCTTGATGTATTTTCCAGATGTCTGTGACCTTCCAAAATTGTTTCCCACATACAACCTTAATTTTACAGCTCCTAGATTGACTGAGCTGAGCAACAGAAATTAATGAGGTAGAATATTTAAATCGAATAAAGTGAAAGAAACTCTCTCTCCCCAGTAAACCATTATTACTATAATAGAAACAATTTAAAGAAGTTGAGTTCCCAAGTGTCATATGCTTTAGTTGGGAAATGGTACGTTAATTGAAATATTGTCTTATAAGGAGTAGTAAGCAATATAAGTTTAAAATTAGAAAATAGTAGAATCTGTGTAACAAGAGGTTATAGGTATATAGACATACTGGTTAAAAGTATTATACATAATATTTGAATATTTCGTAAGGTGTTTTTCTTAATAATTTCTCCCAGTCCTTATGATCATTCTAAATTATATTAGTACCTCTCATTGTACTCATTGTACTCTGCATCTGCTAGTCATATAACTAAGTTTATTGAAGCTGCCCACAGTTTGATATACTTAGGGAAACAAAATTCTGATTGATTCTGATTTTTTTTTATTTTTCAGAAAATTTAACACACCCATATGATGGATTTTATAGACCAGATTGCTTTATTCAGAATATCATGGTAACGGTACAGGAAGCCTACTTAATACCTGCAAGTAGTCATGATTACTGAAAAAAAAATTTTGAGCTATAGCAGAATTCATTTTGGTGCCTTTCATAGAAATCCTGATTTTGTTTTTAATTTTTGATAACTTTTTGCTAAAGGTATGAACAAACAGCTTATCTTCTTAGGCAAATACATATTGGTAAAAATGTCTAGAAGAGGATCTATACTTCACATCCGAACCCACTGGCTACTCTTCGGCCTTGCTTTGCTCTGCAGTTTGATATTATTTATGTACCTTCTGGAATGTGTCCCACAGACTGATGGAAATGCACCTCTTCCTGGTGTCGTTGGGGAAAATTATGGGAAAGAGTATTTTCAAGCCCTCTTACAGGAGCAAGAAGAACATTATCAAACCAGGGCAACCAGTTTGAAACGCCAAATTGCCCAACTAAAACAAGAATTACAAGAAATGAATGAGAAGATGAAATCATTGCAAGAGAGAAAGAATATAGGGGTTAATGGCATAGGCTACCAAGTCAACAAAGAGCAAGCACCTAGTGATCTTTTAGAATTTCTTCATTCCCAGATTGACAAGGCTGAAGTTAGCATAGGAGCCAAACTAGCCAGTGAGTATGGGGTCGTTCCCTTTGAAAGTTTCACCTTAATGAAAGTTTTTCAGTTGGAAATGGGTCTCACTCGCCATCCTGAAGAAAAGCCAGTTAGAAAAGACAAACGAGATGAATTAGTAGAAGCTATCGAAGCTGGCTTGGAAGTCCTTAATAATCCTGATGAAGATGATGAACAGGAAGATGAAGATCCTCTTGGAGAGAAACTTATATTTAATGAAAATGATTTCATCGAAGGTAATAGAAAAGATATATTGTTAAAAAGTTAGATTAGTATGACAGAACACTAGTATTTATGTGAATATGTCAGTTATCAACCACGTATTAAAACTTAAGTTTTTATTTACTTTATTCCACCAAAATTTTGAAGTGGCTTTTTTGGGAGAGAGTTATAATGAGAGCCTCATAAAAATAGAGAATAAGGACCAAATAGACTAAATCTAAGCCTATATACAAGAATACTACTGAGATTGAAGGGCTCTTGTGGGCTGCGTGTGTACTTGCATCTGTATGATTTGCATCCTCTTTTATCTGATCTTGATCCCCCCCCTTTTTTCTTTTTCTTGGTACTGGGGATTGAACACAGGGGTATTCTACCACCAGGCTACACCCCCAGCCCTTTTTATTTATTTTGAAATAGTCTCGCTAAGTTGCTGAGGCTAGCCTCCAACCTGCAGTCCTTTTTTCTAAGCCTCCCAAGTACTAGGATTACAGGCATATGCCACTGTGCCCAGCTTGTGATTTATTTTTATGTTTTTAAAAATATATGAACTAAGCCAAACATGGTGCCTCACGCCTGTAATCTCAGTACTTGGGAGGCTGAGACAGAAGGATTGCAAGTTCAAAGCCAGCCTCAGCAATTTAGCGAGACCCTGTTTCCAAATAAACAAAATAGGGCTAGAGCTGTAGCCTGGAGGTAGAAGGCCCAGTACTCCCCCAACACACACACACACACACACACACACACACACACACACACACACACAGGCTCAAAATTTGAAAAACATTTGATAAGGAAAGAAAAAAATCTAATTAGTGGTCTAGTGGTTACTTTCCATTTTGGAGGAAGAAATACATGCCAGAACATCCAGGGGACATGCAGAGTTTTGTATTTGAGGCATTAGGAAAGGTAAGGAAATAACCTATTTTCCTAATACAGATTGCAAAAAGAATGGGATTTTAAGGACATGACGTAAAGGTAAGGAATATTGCTATACATTTTAAGATATCTCTTGTTCGATCCAAACAGGAATAATTATATAGATCTCTACCCTGCTAGATACTTAATTGCAGGCTTAACGCCATTTTGGATATAAATCTTTCTTAAAGTACTTTTTCTTGATTGTGTAAGTAGTTGGCCACATGCGGTCTTTTGTCTTGTTTCTGACCCAGATCACCATTGCTCTCTCTCGTGCTCTAGTGGAGTGTAGAGTGAGGCCCTGGCGGCCGTCAGGCAGAGCACTGCACTCTGCTGGGTTTTCAGCTGTCTTCTCCCTGTGGACTCCTTGTTTGTGCTGTCACTTCCTGCCATTTTTAATGAACTATTTATCTAAAAACTCTTCAAATTGTTCTTTAGGCTTAGCTTTTTGTCTTCTCTATGTTTGTAGCTTATGGAAGAATTGAAAGTTGCAGAGGAAATAATAAGATTAAGTAACCTGTGAAATGTCCACACATTAGCTTTGCCTGAAAAGAAAGGAAGCTGTGCCACTTTTATATTCCGCAGCTTCTGCTTATAACTGTTGTTGGATTCTACCACTTTCAGGATTTTCCTCTGCATGGAACGTATTCCATACCTCACTTTTCTTCTACCATGCCTCTGCCTTCCCCCCTAAAATAATTACTTGAAACCACTGAGTACCTCCTGTTCCTCTTCCAGACCTTAGCTCAGATGCCATTTCTTGCAGGAAGCCATCTCCTGTTATGGTTGTAACAGTGCTATGGGCTCTTTTCCTCGATTCAAATAGATATGTTGAATTGGGGAAATTAAAGAACTGATAGCTCCGTTGCCACTTAAGCAAGTCTTTATTGCAAAGTAAGAATAGAGAGGGAAGAAAAAGCAACGTGCCAAAGAGACATGCTGGAGAGCCCAAAAATCAAACTCTGCCTCCTCTTGGACCCCCAGCCCTTAAATACAGTTTCTACTGGTATTATCGGCGTTACCATGTCAGTGGGCTAGTAACTCATTTTCTCAGGCAGGTGGTATTATCTTTTCTCTGGTCGGTGCACTCACAAAATGCAGGTGGCGATAATCTATCTTTCTCTACCTCTGCTGTATCAGTTGTCCATCAATTATTGGTGCTTTGAAGTAACAGATAGAGCTTACATCCCACAAGGCCAGGTCATGGAGAAAACGGGAGATAGAGGCACGAATTGCAGCCAGTGCAGCTGTGTGTAATCTCCAACAGCAAGGCACAAGGCTCTTGCTATTTTTGTGGCTTTAAGATGTGCCAGGCAGGGTTACTTGTGATCTCAGTGCTTTTAATTGCATATATGTATATACGTTTAAGGCTCTAATTGCCTCAGCATTCTTACTATGGGTTAATGACAGGGCAAAGGAGAGGGAAGGGGAAGCTCTGGAGTATAACAGGCCAAGCTGTGGTCTTTCCCTGCCTAAGTGCTTGGCAGCACCCAGGCTCTGACCGCCTTTTACATTTTTATTGAAATCAATATTGAGACAATTCCCCAATACCAGCACACTCCAACCTCAAGTCTAAGATTGCAGTGCTTCTAGTGTGCACTTGCTGTCTCTGCACTGTGTAGGACTTGTGCAGTACATGGCATCACCCACTTCCTGGCTTCTCTCTATTGCTGCACTATAAGCCTTGAGAGGGTCGGGGCAAGTGATTCTCATTCACCATTTTATCTCCAGATATGGACTGAGTGACTCACACATCTATCTAACCTCTCTTGAATGTCACACTTAAAAATCAGATCGCCCAGTGGACTTCTGTGCTTTTTTCGCATTTCAGATCACTGTGTTAAAATCTATACTACTCTTTCTTTGTCTGAATTCACTCTATTCAGTGAGTACACACACACACACACACGCACGCACGCACACACACACACGCACACACAAATGTATCATACCACATATTGTTACTATTTGTCTATTTTTCTTTCTCACTAAACTGGTCCTCAAAACTGAGACCATTCTTTATCATTAGTGATTGATATGAAGTAATTTCATTCATTTTTGCTGAACCAAACTAAGAAAAAGAGAAGTTTTGACTCTTGGGCTCAGAATTCAATATTGCTATAAGTAATTTTTTGTTTGTCATGTGGTTACCGTAGTGATAGGCTCTGGTATTTTAAAAAGTTGTATGTAAAAACTAATAATTAGTTGGGCGCAGTGGTGCACACCTGCAATCCCAGTATGTGAAAGGCTGGGACAGGAGGATCATGGGTTCAAGGACAGCCTCAGCAATGTAGCAGGACTCAGCAACATAGCAAGACCCTGTTTCAAAATAAAAAATGGGGGTGTCACTCAGAAGTACAGTGCCTCTGGCTTCAATCCCCAGTTACCAAATAAAAAAGGAATAATTACTATTTGGAGCATATTTTATGGATTAAATAATATAGCAGAGAAGTAAGCCTTTTTAAAAATCTCTTTAAGGAATAGTTGTTACTGACTCTACAGTGAGAATAAATATTTTCACAAAGAGATAAAAACCCTTTTGATCTTTGAGTAAAGTCTGTACTTCTATTGAATTTGTGAGCTTTGACATGTCTTTGTTGCTAACTCTCTCCTTTAGGTTACTATCGCACTGAGAGAGATAAGGGCACACAGTATGAACTCTTTTTTAAGAAAGTGGACCTTATGGAATACAGACATGTGACCCTCTTCCGCCCTTTCGGACCGCTCATGAAGGTGAAGAGTGAGATAATTGACATTACTAGATCAATCATTAACATCATTGTGCCGCTGGCTGAGAGAACCGAGACATTCGCACAGTTCATGCAGAACTTCAGGTAATGGCCAGGACCTTAAGATTAGACTAAGTTCTTTTAAAAATCACATTTCATGCAGATTTACTTAATTTATCTTCACTGAATATAACCACTTAGAATTGTAGAATAATTTATAGGCTTTAAGAGATCTTTATTTTTATATATTTTGTGTGTATGTGTGTGTGTGTGTGTGTGTGTGTGTGTGTGTGTATGTGTGTATGTGTATGTATGTATGTGTAGTGTTACTGGGAATTTGAACCCAGGGGGCATTCTATCTACAAGCTATATCTCCAGCCCTTTTTTAATTTTTATTTTTATTTTATTTATTTATTTATTTTTTGCGGTACTAGGGATTGAACTCAGGGGCATTCTACCTCCGAGCTACACCCCCAGCCCTATTTTTTATTCTTTATTTTGAAACCGAGTCTCACTAAGTTGCGGAGTGCCTCACTAGGTAGCTGAGGCTGGCCGCGAACCCGGATCCTCCGGTCTCAGCCTCCCGAATGCTGGGATTACAAATGTGTGCCACCACGCCCGGCTCCAGCCCTTTTTTAAAATTTTGAAACAGGGTCTTGCTACGTTGTTGAGGGTCGTGCTAAGTTGCTGAGGCTGGCCTCCAACTTGCAATCCTCTTGTCTCAGCCTCCCAAGCACTGGGATTACAAGCATGCACTACCACACTCGGCATAATCTGCTTTTTCTTAAAGCATGTATAGTATATTGTGTTTCTTGACAATTTCAACTGTGAAGTAAAATGAGGTAATAATAATTAGAAGCTAAAGTTGTTTTTTTGTTGTTTTGTGGTACTAGGGATGGAACCCAGGGACATTCTACCTCTGAGCTACATCCCTAGCCCTATTTTATTTTTTATATTTTGCAACAGGTCTCACTAAGTTGCAGAGGGCCTTGCTAAGTTGCTGATGCTGTCCTCAAACCTATGATCCTCCTGTCTCAGCCTTCCAAGTACTGGGATTACAAACGTGTGCCACCACGCCTGGCTTAGAAACTGAAGTTGATGGCCTTTATGTGTGAATTCACATAAGGACTATTGAATGTTTTAAAATGACTTTATGGAGGCATACTTTGCATACAATAAAATTCATATAAGTAAAATTTAAAGGACATTTTATGGAAAATAAGTCATATTTTTATGAATTTTGACAAATGTATACATTCACAAACTACCATCCCAATCAAGATAAAGAATCCTTTTGAAAACAATTTGAGTTTTTTTTCTTTTGTGGTACTGGGGGTTGAACCCAGGGGCATTCTACCTCTGAACTACACCCCCAGCCCTATTTTGTATTCTTTATTTTGAAACAGGGTCTCACTAAGTTGCAGATGGTCTCACTAAGTAGCTAAGGCTGACTGCAAATCTGGGATCCTCCTATCTCAGCCTCCCAAGTACTGGGATTACAAGTGTATGCCCCCACACCCTGCCAATTTTGAGTTTTAAGACTGAAATAAATGTAGAAACACAAACCTTCATCTCAAAGTGAAAGTTATTCCATCTTGGAAAGCAGAATATATATATGTATGTATATCCTTTTTGTCATTAAATTTGGATATTTTTAAATGCTGAAGTGTTAAAGAATTAGAACAGTTATCTGAGAAAAATATTGCTTGTTTTAAATGAACAATTGCTATGTTTTAATTACTTTAATGTGCTAGTTTTAGTTCTCCATAATAAGTGATTTTAGTCATGGCAAATATTTATTCTTGATAATAGGTATAATTTTTGTAATTAGCCACTTTGAGGACAAAATAACATTTAATCCAAAAATTGAATATATTTTTTTAGTTCTGAACTTACTTCCTTGAATAGCTTATCATTTTTCTTCTGAAAGCAATCCTAAAGCAGAAGTTCCAAAATGTTTTGAAATATGGTAATAAATGTTGGCCTCGTTCCATAGACTAAGAGTTGCACTCATTGACAGAGACCTTGTGCTTTTGCTTTGAGGCATTCAATAATTCAGCAGTATTGCCACTTTTTTTTTTTTTTTTTTTTTTTTTGCGGTACTGGGGATTGAACTCAGGGGCATTCTACCTCCGAGCTACACCCCCGGGCCTATTTTTTTGAAACAGGGTCTCACTAAGTTGTGGAGTGCCTCACTAGGTAGCTGAGGCTGGCCTCGAACCCGGATCCTCCGGTCTCAGCCTCCCAAATGCTAGGATTACAAGCGTGTGCCACCACGCCCGGCTTAGAATTGCCACTTTTATATTTGCTTAATGCTTCATGTGATTTTCATCTGTCCGTAGTAGTGACTTATTTTCTTGTTAGAGCTTCATGTGATTGTGTTGTGAATTAGTAGTGCCTCATATGTGTACCTGAACACACTTTATTTTTTGATTCTGTTAGGGATGTTTGTATTCATCAGGACAAGAGGATTCATCTGACAGTGGTGTATTTTGGTAAAGAAGGACTATCTAAAGTCAAGTCTGTCCTAGAATCTATCTCAAGGTTGGTGAGTCATGTCCATATAGTGGAGTCTTAATGTATAACATTATTTGAAGAATAAGAATTTCACATATTTAAAGAGTTAATAATATTGAATAGCTGCTATAAAAAGTTGGCTGAGCCAGAGAGTGGTGGTAGTGGTGATAAGTTTCTCATTTCACATGTAACCCTGCATAGCTCGACTTCCTTCCACTGCCCAGCAGGCAGCCTGGCATGGTCAGGATGCTCTCCTTCTATATGTGCTGCTGCTTTCCCTTTTTTCTAATTCTAATCCTGGCACGTTGATACCATCATCTCCTGAGCCAATTACTTGTCACCTTTCTTTCCTTATGTTTCCTCAAACTCCTTCTTTTCCCTCTATAAATGATGCTTAGGTCTCCCATATCTTAAAAAACAAAAAACTATGCAGTAGATATTGATACATTTCTGTCTTTTCACAGCCAAACCTCACAGAACAGTAGATCTAGAACTAAGCAGCCCATATAGTACTTGGTGCATAGTAGGTGCTCAGAGGTTTGAATGAATGAATTAATAATTCCTTGATACTTAATTTTTTACTCTTTAGTTTCCAGTATTTTCTTCTCTTAAGTTGTGGGTCCAAAGGTATAACCTAGCTGCCAAATTCAGCCTTTTCTTTGTTATCCTCTTTGATCACATTTTTACATTTGACACTCTACTTCCTTCTTAAAGTGTTCTTATGTTTGTAAAATGTAACTATTTTATAAATGTAAATATGTTGTAATGTAAGTATTAGGTTGATTGTCTTCCCTAACCATACCAATTCCATGTCCTTTACTTATTTCTTTACCTTTCTGCTAGTTGTGGCCATTCCCTAAGAGTCTAGCTTTGGCCAGTCACTCTTCTTGAATTGTTCAACTAACATTCATTGAGTCCCACCTACTGTGTTCCAGGTACACTGCTTGGGAGTCTGGCTGGGGTAGTTGGAAGAAGACTGGGCACAGCTGAGTGAGTCTCCACCCCTTCCCTGCAGGGACTCCTACAGCCTTGATATGCATAAACAGGGCTCACTGTCTTCCCCTTCCCCAAACCAGTGCAAGATGACCCTCTTTCAACTCAGAGTCAGACTACTTTCATGAGCCCCAGGCCCTGAAAGCCAGAATTTTTTACTCATTATTACCTGTAATTACCTCTGATGAGTTACTTCCTACTTATGTCACAGGACCTCTTCTTTGTCCCTTCTTTGCTACTGTGATCACCTTGTGCCAGTTCCCCCTCCCTCCATGTCTTCCCTTCCTCAGTTCCCTCCTTACTATTTTTCAATCTACTAAATACCAAGTATTCGCCCTGGTATTACTGAAGTTGTCCTTGTGTTGTCAAGACTCTTATGTGGTAAATGTTTCTACCATTGAGCTTGTTTAAGGAAAATGGGAGCAGCATTGAAGAGTCTTGGATACCTCCCAGAAATGAAAGGATTGTTACAATCATGTTTGGAGAAGAAAGTCAAAACAACCTTGGGGTCTCGGGTACAGGAACACCATCAACATTCCCTTGTTGTTGTCGTCTTGTCTGTTTTTCTGCATGTTGACTTCATTCTCCTGTTTCAGATTGGCTTCTTCCACATGGTGAGGGATGTGGCTGCTGGCGGCTCTGGGCTCACATCTCAGCTTTGCCATCAGAAAGGAAAGAGCTTTCTCCCAGATCCAGTTGAGACAATCCCAGGGAAGGACATTTTGCCCACTCTTGAGCCAATCACTGTGGCCAGGTGGGGTGGGGGTTTTGTGTTTGGCCCCACTTTAGCCTGGTCCCCTCTCCCAGAAAATGATGTGATTGGGGTAGGGAGAGTGAGGAGTAGTCTGTGATCAGTGCTTACTCTTGGAGCTGGGCATGAGGGTGGTATTGGGCAGTTTCCACACAAGAGGGAAGAGATTTACATGCTCACTGTGTGAGCCTTTGCTCACATCTCTCCATTACGCCTGCTGTACTGTTGTAAGAATGATCTTCCTCATGTGTTTCTGTTGTTGATCTAGCTGTATCCTATGCAGTGGTTCTCCAGCTTCAGTGACAGAGGCACCTGGAGGGCTTACTGAAACATCTGGCTTCACCCTTTGCCTCTCAGTCATTGTCTGGGTGGAACTGAGAATGTGCATCTCCTCTGTTGCTCCTGATGCTGTGGGTTTGGAGGCTTCAATGTGAGAACCACTGTCCCAGCAGAAAACTCCCCCTTGCCCTGAGTGTACTGACCACTTTCTTCAACCTTGCTTGAAAGCCACTCCTGGCCTGACCTCCTCTCATTCTTCTTGTCTTAGGGTCCCTTTGTTCCTGTCTGATTTGCCTGACCCCTGAGTGCTTTCTCTAAAATGCTTTCTATTTTCTCACCTCTTTGCTTTTGAGAACGACTTTATAGTCACCACACCGAATTCAGGATTTTCACCTAGGCATAACTTAAGTTCCATTTCTAACATCTTCTCTAACTACTCCAGACATAAGTGATCTTTTTTCCCAGAACTGCTGTTCGTTCATTCATTCATTCATTCAGCAAATATTTATTGAACTCCTACTCTGAGGGGCACTGTGTGCATAGTAATGAACAAAACAAAATCCCTGCTCCATAGAATAGGGAGACAAACAAACATATCTGATGATACTAAGGAAAGAAGATAGAATTAAAAGCTGGGGAAGAGAACAGAGACGCAAGAGAGGAAGATGGGGCTGCTTCCCATATGGTATCTGCAGAATGCATTGATTACCAAACATTATGGCTATTTTTCCATGTGTGTATTTGTTACCTCCCCAATAAGTTTTTAATATCTCTAGGGGCAGTGGCCACTCGGTAGCTTTTTAAGTCTTATATTACTAGCATATTTCCTCAACTGTTGTCATTTAGCGAATATTTGTCCCTGGTGATGATCAAACACACAAAGCTAATGTGAATGTAGAGTGAACATGATAAAATATTTGAAGCATAAAACATAGTTTGTAAGTTCTATTGAAGGAAAAGCATTGTTAAAGTGGGATTTATTGTTTGCTGTATGTGCTTTCCTCATAGTGAGTCTAATTTTCACAATTACACCTTGGTCTCACTGAATGAAGAATTTAATCGTGGACGAGGACTAAATGTGGGTGCCCGAGCTTGGGACAAGGGAGAGGTCTTGATGTTTTTCTGTGATGTTGATATATATTTCTCAGCCGAATTCCTTAACAGCTGCCGATTAAATGCTGAGCCAGGTGCGTAAAACATCAGTAGATGAGCTGAGTATAGAATTTAGAACAGTGTCAGCATGTCCTATGTTTTGAATTAGGTTAATTTGAGGGGAAGAAAATTTTAATTAAGCCCTAGAATGTTTTTTTAAGTTATATTAGGCATAATTTAACTGAGTAACAAATTGAAAATTTGACCATCTGAAGTTAATATCCTTTATTCTTTTGGAACCAAATTCCAATGGCTACATTTGAAGCAAAATAAAGAAAGCAAAGGAATAGAAGTCTGGAAATTAATGGGGAGAAAGCAATTCAGGTCAGAACCACACAGATGATGTGGAACTGTGAGAGTCAGAGGTGTTCAGCACTAAACAGTGTCCACTCTCTACTGTACACACACACACACACACACACACACACACACGCACACGCACACACGCATGCTCATGCAGAGTTCTAGACAGCAGGTGGTGGTTGGGCTTCAGACTATGCATTTTGGGGAGATTTACTATACTCTGCCTTATGGCTTGGATATTTTTTGAAAATGAATGAGCAAATGACAGTTTTATAAATCAAATTTAATTTTAAATGTAAAATGACTTCTATATTAAAAAATCTCAACAGGAGAAATAAGTTTATGAAATATATTATATAACATGGGTACTGCAGTTTATAACAATATGCTTGAAATAACAAGAGAATATACTTTAAATGTTCTTATCACAAAAAATATATATGAGGTGAGAGATAATTGCCTTGATTTAATCAGTTCATAGAATATATACATATATATGAACATATTGTATACCATATATGCAATTTTTATTTATGAATTAATTTTTAAATAAAAGAATCTCAGGAAGTTTTTTTTTGTTTAACTTGTCACTTTTTGCAAATGACTAATTTTTTATTGATCAGTTTGACCAGAGACAGTTATCAGTGGCTCTCTGAGAGCCTAGTGAGTATATGTGGGTAAGGTTTGTTTTTGATATTCCAGGCAGCATGAAGCCCAACACATGGAAAATGAAAGAGACATATTTGCTCAGTGTAAAAAATATTTTTATATCCAGAAATAGATTTGCCTCTGGGAAGTTGAACCTCCCCACCCTAAATGGGTGTGAATGAAGGCATTGTGAGCATCTGCTAGGATCTTGTGGTAAAAAGGCTGCCAGATCATTCCCCGCCTCCGGGACAGTTACTGAGGCCAGTCATAGCAAGGGCGTCTCTCCACTGAGGAGTGATGGGCTAGTTCTTCAAGGTCTTTTCAGTGCTAGCAGTTTGAATGCTAATGTCAGGGTCTTCTGGATGAGCTATCACATCAGGTGGTTTTTTTTTTTTTTTTTTTTTTTTTTTTTTTTTTTGCTGTACTAGGGATTGAACCCAGGGGCATTCTACCTCCGAGCTACACCCCCAGTCCTATTTTTTATTCTTTATTTTGAAACAGGGTCTCCCTAAGTTGCGGAAGGCCTCACTAGGTAGCTGAGGCTGGCCGCAAACCCGGATCCTCCGGTCTCAGCCTCCCAAATGCTGGGATTACAAGCGTGCGCCACCACGCCCGGCTTCATCAGGTGTTTTTAACCATTATTTTCCCAACTTTTCTAGATCTTGGTTTAAGTCTTTTTGGCAGTTTTGTGTTTTAATTATTCTCTATATATCTGTGTACTGAACAGTATTCTTTGCAGTTATTGTTTTTAATGAATCTGTTTGAAGGGTAGATTTAACAGAAGTTTCTAGATGCTTCTCAGAGGTTAATCTATATATATATTGATACTGATTGAATGAAGTAATTAGTATTAGATGGCTCATCTAATAAATAGCTGACAGAATACCTTAATGTATCTTCCCAAAATCAAAGGGAATAAACATATGAAGCACTCTGGAGTCCGTTTTTTCTCCATTATTTTACAAAGTCATAGTTGCTCTGATATCTTACAAAATCATCATCATGGTAATCAAATCAATATGATATTCTATAGCTTGGATATTGCTAAAACAAAATTGTCATAGGCAATTTTTAAAAGGACCTTAATAAAGCCTTCTGAGGAAGGTATACTAATATCATTTCATTTTATAGCTTCCTTGTATAATATAAATATATATATATATATTTTAATTTATAGGTAAAAAGGTGTTTTACCCTGTGGTGTTTAGTCTTTACAATCCTGCCATTGTTTATGCCAACCAGGATGTGCCGCCCCCTGTGGAACAGCAGCTGGTGAGACCATTTTACATTGTTTATGTAAAGCTCCAAAGATCTTTCTTAGATTCCTTTATGTTTGTTGTATAGGTAAGAAAGCAAAAGTTTGAATTAAAAACCATAGTTATTATAAGCATATTTCCATAGTCTCTTATATCCTCAACCCTCAATAAAATGCTTTCACATTTCTTGCTTCAAAACTAAGTGTTAGTTTAGGCGGAATGTTCAGGCCACAAAGAAAAACCTTATGTTCCAGAATGTGGAAATTGTACAGTCATTTTTGCCAATTTATTTTTACTAATACTAAAAATTTAATTTTTAAAACTCCATTAAAGCTGGGTGTTTCTCGGTGGTAAAACACTTGCCTAGGATACACCAGATTTTGGGTTCTGTCCTGGCACTTAAAGAAAAAAACCCTCTACTAACTATAAATTAAAGCCACTCTGCCAGATTAACTAAGAATAATGTACTACAGGAAATTACTTAGAAAAATCACAGAATGAGACTACCATATATCAAAACTTACACTTACTGTCAAACTGTAGTTACATAAGCTGTGTTTGTGTGTATGTTACTAGAGATGGAACTCAGAGGCATTCTACTTCCGAGCTACTCCTCCAGCTCTATTTTATTTCTTATTTTAAAACAGGGTCTTACTAAGTTGCTGAGAGCCTCCCTAAATTGTTAAGGCTGGTCTTGAACCTGTGATCCTTCTGTCTCAGCCTCCCAAGTACTGGTATTACAAGCATGCACCACCACAACTGGCTTAATAATCTTTAAAAATTCTTTAATAGAAGTTCCACAAATAAAGGAAAAGAGAGACTAGGGAGTGGGAGACATGGAAGAAAACTTCACAGAACTAATGTTTTGGTGTTTGAGAACAGTGAAGGAACAATCCTAATAGCTTCCAGAGTCACTAAAAATAACATAACAAGAAATAATATTGGCATTCATATTTTTAATAATATCTGTGCTAAAAAACAGTGAAGCAATATCATGAAAATTCTGAAGAAAAATACTGAGTACATATTTGGCCTCTTTGAAGGCAAAATAGACGTTTTGAACATGGAAGGACTCAAAATTTACTTCTCACAGACCTTTTTTATCTGGTTCAGAAGATGAGAAACTTATTCAACATTGAGAGAAGACTAGAGTACAAAGTAGTGATCAACAACCCCCCCCCCCAAAAGTTAAATGTTTGATTAAGTCTAAATAGTTGTATAATAAAAAAATAGCAATTGGGAATGAAAAAGTCAAAGGGTATATTCGTAGTATACACGTGTGTTTTAACTAGCTCTCTGAGCTGAGAGGACCTATAACCAGTGGCACCCCAAAAGTAATAAGCATACCCAGGTTCCAGATCTTTGTTTCTTGTATTTTTCATTCTCTGGTAAAAAAAAATCAGGCTCCTTGGAGAAATGACTGATTGTAGGGCTAGCACAGGAAATACACAAGAAGATCCGGAGCATTTTGTAGCACCAGAAAGTAAAGTCCTCAAGTGTAAGAAGGATGGGGTGTCAGGGTCACAGGAGCCACATTGGGACAATTGAGCTATAAGTAACCTAGACCTGGACATAGCCCAAAACATAAAGTAAATACCTGTAAGTCCAGACTGATACAAATGAATAATTAAAAAAAAAAGAAAAATGAATGGATAGACTAGACTAGATAGGAAAAAAGAGATGACTCTTCCTTACAGAATTCCAAATAGGTAGATATCCCTCTTCCACAAGGTAGAATTTAGTAACTTTCTTCCAAATAATAAAGTATAGAAAGAGAAAACAAACTGTGGTGTGTGTGTGTGTGTTTTACTGGGGATTGAACTCCCAGGGGTGTTTTATCTCCAAGCTACACACCCAGCCTTGTTTATTTATTTATTTTTTTATTTTGAAACAGGGTTTCACCAAGTTGCAAAGGGTCTCGCTAAGTTGTTGAGGCTGGCAATGAGAACTTGTGATCCTCCTGTCTCAGCCTCCCAAGTACTGGAATTACAGGTGTGTACTACCACACCTGGCTGAAAATGAACTTCTTAACATTTCTTTTTCAGCCAGGCATAGTGGTGCACACTTATTGGGAGGTGGAGATAGGAGAACTGCAGGTTCAAGGACAACCTCAGCAAATAGTGAGACTCTCATCACCTAGTGAGATACTACTTCAAAATAAAAATAAAAAATAGGTCTAGGGGTGTAGCTCAGAGGTAGAATGCCTCTGAGTTCAATCCCCAGTACCAAAAAAATTTATTTTTCAACTGATACATAAAAATTATACATATTTATGGGATACCATGTGATACTTCCATACATGTGTACATTGTATAATGTTCAAATCAGGATAAACATCTACTTGAACACTTACCGTTTATAGTGAAGATATTTAAATTTTTTCTAGCTTTTTGAAATATCCAATACATCATTGTATACATCTGTAGTCTACTGTGCAGTAACAGAGCTTCAGACTCCTATCTAACTATAATACAGTACCAACTGACCAGCCTTCCCTTATCCCTTCCTCCTCCCCACTCGCCTCAGCCTCTCATAATCAACATTCTACTCTCAACTTCTATGAGCTCAGCTTTTTTATATTCCTCATACGAGTGAGACCAGGAAATGAATTTTCCAGTCAGGAACACAGCAGATACTACCATAACCAAATGATGAAGGACACCTTCACCAGCAGTGTCCTGTGTCCCTGATACGATGCGACAAGCAGAGCACTTCAGCTCTGTGGTTGTCCCAAACCTGTCATTTCAATACAGTCATAGGAAAGCCTCAGATCCCCCTGAGGGCCACTCTACGAAGTACCTGGCCGTTCTTCCTCAGAACCTTCTTCAAGGTCATCAAAAACAAGGCAGACTGAGAATGCCGTGGCCAAGAGGAGACCGGACAACTGAATGCAGTCAGAAAAAGACACAGTGAAGGGAAATCTGGTGAAACCCAAAGAAATCTGGAACTCGGTTAGTAGTGATATGCCATTGATAGTTCCTGAGTTTTAACAAATGCACCCTAATAATGTAAGGTGATAACATGAGTGAAAGCTAAAACTGGATGAAGGGAACTCAGTTTACTGTTTTGCAACTTTTCTGTAAATCTAAATCATTACAAGATTAAAAAAAAGCTTATGTATTAAACTTAAGTGAAGCCAGGCGTGGTGGCGCACGCTTGTAATCCCAGCATTCGGGAGGCTGAGACCGGAGGATCCGGGTTCGCGGCCAGCCTCAGCTACCTAGTGAGGCACTCCGCAACTTAGTGAGACTCGGTTTCAAAATAAAGAATAAAAAATAGGGCTGGGCGTATAGCTCAGAGGTAGAATGCTCCTGAGTTCAATCCCCAGTACCGCAAAAAAAAAAAAAAAAAAAAAAAAAAAAAAAAAAAAAAAAAAAAAAAAAAAAAAAAAAAAAAAAAAAAAAAACCAACAAAAAAAACAAACTTAAGTGAAAAAACAAAAGACAAAAAAGTGCCAAATAGAGTCAACATATAAGAGTGAGAAGAAATGTAAGAGCATACTTTGTCTGGGTTGGAGGGATATGGAGAGGAATGATTTGAATGCTGATTCAGTCTAGTGTTGCAAAACAAAATAAGCACTTCAAATTCTCATTCCACCACTTGTAACCTTCGCAAGCTGCTTAGCTTTTTCTAAGCTTCAGTCTCTTAAGAAACTAGCCAGGTGTGGTGGCATAGGCCTGTAATCCCAGTAATTGGGATGCTGAGACAGGAGGATCACAGGTTCAAGGCCAGCCTCAGCAACTTGGTGAGACCCTCAACAACTTAGCAAGACCTTGTTTCAAAATAAAAAATAAGATAGGGAGTGTAGCTTGGAGGTAGAATATCCCTGGGTTCAATCCCCAGTAACACACACACACACACACACACACACACACACACACACACACACGACAGAAACTTGTTCTTGGTTATATTAGAAATAAATAGTAAACACATATGATAGAAAAAATGATTAAAAAACAGTTGATAATTAGTCACAATTAACATTTAAATAGTCAACCTTACCAGGAAAAAATTAAAACAATATAATACTTTTTTTTTTGGCCATGAAATCACTGCTTTTAAGAATCACAACCATGCAAGTGAGGCTGGTGGGAATGTAGACAAACTCTGTGGATTGGGAGGTTTAAACAGATTTATTCCTCTAATCTAGTAATTTCTACTCCCAGGAGTCTTTCCTGAGCAAATAATCAGAACTGCAGAGTAGCAATATACATAAATTGACAGCATTAAAGGCAAGCAAAGCTCTAATAATAAAATGTACTTACTGAAGTGAATATTATGTATCAAAAGGAAAGTGTTTGTGAAATATAAATGAATACAGCAGTGCAAATGTGTAGGAAAATATAAAGTTAAAAATGGTATATATGTATTTTAGATGACTTTTTTTGTAATAAACATTTTAATGGTACTAATAGTTACATTTTTATGTGCCCTTTATTGGATGTGTGGTATTGTTCTGTTTTGCCCATATGTTAACTCATTTAATCATCGTGACAACCTCTCTAGTAGATGCTATTATTACCCACCCCCGCCCCCCATTTTTTTTAATGTTGCTGGGTATTAAACCCAGGAGCATTCTACCTCAGAGTTATACCCTAGCCCCATTTTATCTTTTGTTTTATTTTGTGTTTTAAAACAGGGTCTCACTAAGTTGCTGAGAGCCTTGCTAAGTTGCCAAGGCTGTCCTTTATCCTGTGATCCTTGTGTCTCAGCCTCCCAAGTACTGGGATTACAGGCATATACCACCATGCCCAGCTTGTCACCCCCTTTTGACAGTTGAGGTCACAGCTGTGCTGCCATTGAGCAGCAGCCCAAGTGCACAGCAGGCTGGAGTAGGGCCCAGGCAGTGTGCACCACAGGGTCCACTCTTGTACGTTGCATAGACTGCCTCTGCTGTATTAAGTCATCAAATATTGAGGGTCCATTCTAGGTCAGGCAGTATTCACTGCTGGAACCCCAGTACCCAGACCCTGAAGACATGGTAATAGATCACAAGAATCTTTATTCCAGCAGGAAAGACAGAAAAAAAGTCATAATGCCACAGATTGTGAACCACAGAAATGGTTTCTCTGGTGTGTTCTGTTAGAAAGACCTTTCTGCTAATGAACTGTTGGAGGAGCCATCATTTGGCAGGCAGGAGCAGCTAAGCAGTGACTGAGGCAGGTCATTCCAGCAGAAGAGACAGCTGCTGGGCCTCCTGAGGTGGCTGGACCACAGTCATCAGACAAGGCGCACAAGGCCAGCCAGCTCTGTATGAGGCCTGGGAGGAGTTGGGATTGCATGTGATTATAGAGAGCACTTGGAGGGAGAACAGACTGCAGCATCCATGGGAAGCAGCCAGTTAGGCTCTTGCAGTGGACAGGGGAGGCGATTGTGGCTTGGGCAGGGTATAATTGTGGAGAGAGCTTTGGGTCTGATTTGGAGACTGAATTGGCAGAGGGTGCCGATAGATCAAATGTCCGAACTAAGGGAAAGCAAGGAGTAAGAGAGGAGAAAGCAGGACTTCAGCTGGAGCCACAGTGGGCACGTGTTGCTCATTAGGCACCCAAGGGGTGTGCATGCTGCTAGTTGGCTTTATGAGCCTGGTGTTATGGGAGGGACTGAGGCTGGAGACTTAGTGGATAACTGCATCCCCATTTGATTACAAAGACAGGTAAGGCAATGCAATAAAATACTAACAATCAGGATAAATCTGAGTTTCCTTCTGCTTTCCTCAGTCAAAGTGTGTTGAAAACCAATGACTCCTTTCACCTAGTCTGGTACTAATTGAAGAATTTTTTAGAAACTAAGTTACAAGGTCATAGTATTTATAAAATCAAAAATTGGTGTTAAGTAGAAATGTGAAAGTGGGTATTTTGCTTTAATATTTTGTACCAAGGTTATATTTTGACTAAAGAGATAAAACTTGGTTCTGCCACTAAAATTATGCTCCTATGAATTCATTTATTTATTAATTTAAAAATATTTTTTGAAAGTTTGTGTGCCTGGCATTATCATGGATGCTAGGGATACTACTATAGCAATAATTAGAATCTATCAAGGTCCCATCCTTGAGTAGCTTTACATTCTAGAAGAGGAAGAAGTGCCCCCCTCAGAAACAGAAAAGGAAAATGTGTACCTCATCTATCAGTCCAACCCTGAGCCCAGCCTGTAGGCTGCCTGGTTCATTCTATTTGCCAGTTGGTTCTCTTATTCTACACACCAGTATTTTCCAACTGCCCCTCTCTTGTCAAAATTAGTCTCTCCTACAAGCCCCGACCTTCCTACTATCTGAAGAAATGTTCGTGTAGCCACTCTACGGGTCATTCACATTCATTATGGCCAGAACCCAACTCCATGTTGCTCCTTTCCAGGCCAGTCCTCCCCCTTGACTCTGGTGGAAGATGGCACCACCACCGACCCTTCTTCAGAACAGCAGCCACTGTAATTCTTGGTTGACTCTTTTTTTTTTCACTCCCCACCCTGCCCGTCCAGTCATTTGCTCACTTCTCTTCATTCTGTGCTTTATGTCTTTCACATCCATTCACCTCTGTCTCTCTACATGCTACAATAATCTACACATCAGCTTCTCATTCCTACTTTTGCTGTTACCTCCTTCTTGCCTCTTCTAGTTTATTCTCTGTTCCCTGTACTCCAGCCACAGTGATGTTCCAAAACATATTACTCCTCCAGCTCTTCAGGGAAGTCCCATTGCCGTTAGGATAAACCCAAACCACATGACCAGGCACACGAGGTTGTCTGTACACATCCTTTGAGGCTGGGGTCAGCACTTAGGGCTTGTGGTCTAAAGATTTAGACCTCTACCTTGTTTTGTATAGCTTACAAGTTAAGAATTATGTTTTCAATGTTAATAGCTAAAATACTTTTTAAAAATAATATTTCATAGCCAAGCATGGTAGTACATGCCTATAATCTCAGAACATGGGAGGCTGAGACAGGAAGACAGGTTTGAGACCAGTGCTGGGTGCCTTAGCGAGACTTTGTTTCAAAGTAAAAAGTAAAAAGGGTAGCTCAGTGATAGACTGCCCAGCACCACAAATGATGATGATGATGATGATGATGATGATGACAACGACGACGATGATGACGACGATGATGATAACAACAACAGCATTTCAGTTTCCATAATAAAATTTACTGGAACATGGCATACTCTTTTGATTATTTACGGTTAATGACTGCTTTCATGATACAGCATAGTACAACACCTGTGACAGATACTGTGTGCTCCCCAGAGTCTGCAATTTGTACCACAGCTTTCTTCAGGACAAGTGTGCCAAGCCCTGGTATGCTGTGGGTGCCTCTCCTCCTGACTTCAGGCTTGGGTCTTGCCATCCCTCAGCCATTTGCTTTCCATCCGCAGGCTTTGCATGAGCTGTCTTTTTGCATGAACTCTCCTAAGCACATCGTCTTTCACTTGGCTCACTCATCTATCAGATCCTGATTCCAGCCTCATTTCTTGGAGGAAGCTGTCTTAGTAAGCTGCATTTTGGGTGAGGCACTTCTCCTTTCTCATGACCAGATCCTCTTCCTACCCAAGTCAGACTCTGGTTAGTCGCTGTACAGCCTCTTTACTCAGCATTTAACTCCTTTGCCCCTTGCTCCTTCCAATGTTTTCATAGAACCCCAATTCTTTCAGTTAGGCCCCAGGACAGTGGACCATAGAGAGTCCACTCCATACACATATGGCTTTCAAAGGCTGACCCGGACCCCATGCCTTTCCTTCTACCACTCTGTCCCTGGGGCCTTTCCCAGCACCGCTCACCCTCCAGTTATCTTGCTTCCTATCTCACTTGGAAAAGAGAAGCAGACAGAAATTCTCTTTCTCATTCTCCTTCCATGAGTTCTGTCAGTCTCTCTGCCTCAGTTTCTCCATTCCTGCCCATTTCCCTTTATAAGGCCTGTCTTTGAATGGTGACCCAGAGAATATCCCTTCTGCCTTAACAAGGACCCTTCCAGCCACTTTTCCCCTCTCCTGTCCTAACATTTTGCCTCTTCTAAATCATTCCCATAAGCATACAAGAATGCTATGATGTCACTTATGTTTAAGAAAGATTACAAGCCTTTCTTAACCTCAGAGCCTCAGCTTTTCCCTCTTACCACAGGCATTCCATGGCTGCTTGTTAAACACGCCGCGCCTTCCTCACCCTGCAGTGATCTCCTCCAGACAGGTGCAGGCTCCTCCTCCAGGCTTACCTCCTCAGAAAAGCCTTTGTGTTAATTACACGGGAAAGGCTTTTCCTCTGTCATGTTCATCCCTTAGCCTGGCACGTATCACCACCTGAAATGAATGTGTATTTGCTATTTTCCCACAAACCTTATTTTTATATTTCTGTCTCTACTTGGACTTTAGAAGTGACACCTTCTTTTTAAGGCGATTTTCCCTCATAGTAGAAAAGGACTCAGCAGTTCCAAGCTTTGTATCTGCATCCTACACTAGCAGTTAGCAGGAAATATTTTAGGCTTTGTAAACCATAGAGTCCTATTGTAACTACTCAATTCCACCACTGTACATAAAATTATTTAAAAGTGGGCAGCAAGCCACAGTTAGCCCAAGGCCATCGAAAAAGAGGGAGTGACTTTTCTAGTAGCTCTCTAGAATAATGAGGGCCCTTGTTTTCCAAAGTTCCCAACAACCTCCCTTATAAGTTGTTGGACTAAAATTTTGTCTACTACCTATTGTCACTAGTATAGAATCGCTTAGAAGGTACCAGGTGACAAGAGCTTACTAAAGCTCATGGGCTGCATGGGGCCGGATAAACAGAACAGTGAGGGTGCAGGGGAAACGGGTGCTGGGTAGGACTCAAATAAGGTCTGCTTGGAGGGGTCATGATGTGTCACAGTATGTGCTTGCAGAATGCTTGTCTCCCTGGAATGTATGCCCTTGAGACCAGGACCACACCTTTCGACTATTAGTAACCCCAGCTCATACCTTACACAGGTCCTGGCTTCAATTAAATTGCAAGTGGTAAAAATTCCTTTGCTCATGCAGATTATTATATTTTGTTTTTTGTAAAGATTTAATAACATAAGTCCATGTGATCCTTTGATAGTCATAGAAATAAAGTATCCTTTGGAAAATAACTTGTTTCAGTGTTGATTAAAACTTCTACTTCTGAAGGGAATAAATTGAAATTTTTTCTTTTTTAACTTTAGGTTCACAAAAAGGATTCTGGTTTTTGGCGAGATTTTGGCTTTGGAATGACTTGTCAATATCGATCAGATTTCCTGTCCATTGGTAAATATACCTTACACTTAACATATTTACTGTACACCTTATGGCATTTTCCTAAAAGGTTTGAGTGTTTTCCTATTAAATCATGAGTGTCTGGGGTTATATCTGAATAAATAAAAGGCAAAGTGAGCTTATAATTAATGTCTTTGATTAGCAAAAATGAGATGTTTATGATAATAGTATAATGATATTTACTAGTTCCTTTAAAATCAAAACACATATAAGTTCTTGATTCTGAGTTTGAGCCAGTGGATCCTCCTGTCTCAGCCTCCCAAGTACTGGGATTATCAGGGGTAGGTTTTTTTTTTTTATTGTAGAAATACGTGCATTGTAAGCACACAACTTTGTTAGGTACAAATTGTTAACGACATATTTGCACACATTTCTCATTTGACCTCTTCCCCAATTCCCACCCCACTCCCTCGCCCTCCCTCCCTCTCAGGTTCAATTCAGTGAGTGACCTTGATAGAGTTGTGAAAGTACATCATGTGCCTTAGGGTGTCCGCCCTCCCTGTCCCTTCCCTTCGATTAAATCAACTTCTTTGCTTATTGGGGGTCTTTTTTTCAGCTGGAGACCCTCTTATGCCTCATCTTCTCCCTAGCATCCACATATTAGGGAGAACATATGCTTCTTTGCTCTTTGTGACTGGCTTATCTCACTTAACATGATGTTTTCCAGTTGCATCCATTTCCCTGCAAATAACATGATTTTGTTCTTCTTTATGGCTGAGTAAAATTCCATTGTGTACATATCCCATAGTTTTGTAATCCATCATCTGTGGATGGACATCTTGACTGCTTCCATAGTTTGGCTATTGTGAATTGAGCTGCTATAAGCATAGATACACATGCATCGGTCTGATAGTTTGGTTTCCATTCTTTTGGGTATATACCCAGTAGTGGTATTGCTGGGTAATATGGTAGTTTCACTCCCATTCGTCTGAGGGTCCTCCATACTGTTTTCCACAGTGGTTGCACAAGTTTGCAGTCCCACCAACAATGTATTAGGGTTCCCACTTCTCCACACCCTCGCCAGCAGGTGTTGTTGTTCATGTTTTTTATGATTGCCATTCTGATTGGAGTTAGGTGAAATCTCAGGGTAGTTTTGATTTGCATCTCCCTGATTGCCAATGATGTGGAACATTTCCTCATACATTTATTAGCCATTTGTATTTCTTCTTTTGTGAAGTGTCTATTTAGATCCTTTGCCCATTTTTTGATTGGGTTATTTGCTTTCTTAGCTGTGATTTTCTTGAGTTCTTTGTATATCCTAGATATTAGACCTCTGTCTGAAGAGTAACTGGCAAAAATCTTCTCCCACTCTGTAGGCTCTCTGTTGAGGTTCTTGATAGTTTCCTTTGCTGTGCAGAAGCTCTTCAGTTTAATGCAATCCCATGTATTGATCTTCCTTTGAGCTGCTTGTGCTTTTGGGGTCTTATTGAGAAAGTTTTTACCTGTGCCTATGTGTTCAAGTGTTGGTCCTATGCCCTCTTCAAGTAGCTGCAAGGTCTCTGGCCTAACTTCCAGGTCCTTGATCCACCTTGAGTTGACTCTTGTGCAGGGTGAGAAAGTGGGGTTTATTTCCATTTTCCT
>PVLC010018512.1:0-31947 GCA_004027655.1 Graphiurus murinus
TTCTTTGTATATCCTAGATATTAGACCTCTATCTGAAGTGTAACTGGCAAAAATTTTCTCCCACTCTGTAGGCTCTCTGTTGAGGTTCTTGATAGTTTCCTTTGCTCTGCAGAAGCTTTTCAGTTTAAAGCAATCCCATATATTGATCTTCCTTTGAGCTGCTTGTGCTTTGGGGGTCTTGTTGAGAAAGTTTTTACCTATATGTTCAAGTGTTGGTCCTATGCCCTCTTCAAGTAGCTGCAAGGTCTCTGGTCTGACTTCCAGGTCCTTGATCCACCTTGAGTTGACTCTTGTGCAGGGTGAGAAAGTGGGGTTTATTTCCAGTTTCCTGCATATGGTTAACCAGTTTTGCCAACACCACCTAATTCTCTACATGTTTGTTTCTATTTCCATCCATAATGTGTCACTAATTTTTAGAACACTGAGAGGTCAAAGATAGTTTTGATTGCTTGTTTGCTTGTTTTTTGGTACTAGAGGTTGAATCCAAGGGATTCTATACCTGTACATTCCCAGCCCTATTTTATTTTTTTATTTTGAAGCAGGGTCTCATTAAGTTGTGGAGGGCTAAGTTGCTGAGGCTGACCCCGAACCTGTGATTCTCCTGTCTCAGACTCCCACGTACTGGGATTAAAGGCATCTGCCACCATGCCCAGCTAATTTTATGCATTTTTATTGCACTATATTTTTTCAAAGCGCATTATGCATAGTAATTCCTTTCCTCATCCCAACAGTGCAATTATGGTGCTTTGTTACATTACAAATGAAAGTCTAAGGACAAAAACATTAAACAGCTGCTTTACAAATCCAAAAATGTCAGAAACAGAGCTTCTTTTATCACATTCTCTGACTCTTATGCTAAATAATTTTCTAGTAATTAACCATGCTTTTTATACAATTGTGGATCATTAGACCCCAAAGCCTATCATTATTATGCAGGCAAGATTCAGGGTATCCCCACTTGCCTTTGAAGAATACATTTTGAACAGGTAAAATGAAGCAACTCCTATTACTATCAGGGAAAACTCAGATAACCATCAAGATTCTCACTACTAATTTGGGGAACATGTGTTGGGTGGTCACCTGAATACTGATCTTTTAAGTCTCCATATAGTGTAACATTGAGGGTCTTAGTATCCATGTCTCAAATAATCAAGCAATTATAAAATTACATAAATAGTATATATTAATTATGGAAAGATGACAGGCAAAATAGATTTTAAAAATCACAATATTTAACATTTACTTTGCAACATCACAGCAGAAGCAAAGGGGACATAATATGCATGTTACATAAATTTGGCCCAAACCTGTGCACCTATCATGGAAGTGACTTTGAAGAGTGGCTCACTGGAAGCTAGGAATGATGGCACACACCTGTAATCCTAATACTTGTGAAGCTGAGACAGGAGGATCACAGGTTCAAGGACAGTCTCAGCAAGTTAGTGAGACTATTGTCAACCTAGCGAGATCCTGTTTCAAAATAAAAACGAAATAGGGTTGGGGATGTAGCTCGGAGGTAGATGCCATTGGGTTCAATCTCCTCAGTACCCCACACAAAAAAGAGTGGCTCACTAGAATACTAATCGAAAATGCACAGTCTTCATGAGTCAAGCTGCCTCCATCAGAAAGGGTACCCTGGAAAGGTGGCTAGGACAGCTCTCCTGAGATTTCAGTCTTTGATCAGAAGCCAATGTTTTGCTAATAGGTAACTGGATATCTAAAATGTGTTCTTACCAGTAAAACTAGTGATTTGGTTTTGGGTTTGTGTGTGTGTGTGTGTGTGTGTGTGTGTGTGTGTGTCTGTTACTTGGAATTGAATCGAACCTAGGGGCATTCTACCTTTGAGCTACACCCCAAGTCCTATTTTTATTTGACTTTTATTGGTGAAATTAGAGATAATAAGGACTTATAGATTGCTTAAATTAAATTAGAACTTTGCTATTGAAAGTGAGTCCACTGTCTAAAAACATCAACATTCTCTACAAAATGTATTGCAATTTTTAGAGGTTAGATGTGAATTGTTCTAGTTCTAAAACAGAAATTTCATTGATGTGGAAGTAAATTAAAATTAAATTTAAAATGCCTTAACCCCAAAATGAAACCCCCCCAAATGTAAATAATCTTAATCAAGCTATATTTATGATAATGTTCAATCAATCCCTGGAATCATACACATTTTAGCCAATATTAAATGTGCGTGTGATACTGGGGATTGAATTCAGTGGCATTCTACATCTGAGCTACCCACACCCCAACCCTTTTTTTAATTTGTTTTGAAATAAGGTCTCACTAGGTTGCTAAAAGTCTTGCTAAGTTGCTGAGCCTGGTCTTGAACCAGACCCTCCTGTCTCAGCTTCCCAAGTACTGGAATTACAGGTGTACACTATCATACTCAGTTACCCCCAGACTTTTTTATTCATTCATTTATATATATATATATATATATATATATATATATATATATATATATATTTTATTTAGAAATAGGGTCTCGCTAAGTTGCTGAGGCTGACCTCAAATCTGTATCTTCCTGTCTCAGCCTCCTAGCCAATATTAAATCTCAATGGTTTGAATCACTACCATAGTTTCTCATGTAGTTAGTAGTTAAACTGATGGAATTTTAGTGCTCCCTACATACCAAAAATCCGACTATGTCATCTACATCAAAATACATTTGTAACAATGTAATTGAAGGCCATCACTCAGTTCTAAGTTATTGTTTTCTGAAAGTAAATAAAAAGATTTAGAACTCTCATCTAAACAGATGATAGATCTGTGGTATAGTTTTGGCAATGATGAATTTTCTTGGTACATCATTGTTCCCATAATGGTTAAGGATCTTATGAACATAGAATTTGTGGTAACTAGTTTACAATTGAGAATGAAAAGATACATTTTCAGGATCATAAATAAAGCTAAATAACCTCTTATTCAAGGGAAGGAACATCCAAAATCTGACCGATTGTACAAGAATCCCAATTAACTAAAACATTTTTTACTATGTGCAGGCCAATGTGTGATAACCCTGCAATTGTGGAAGCAGATCCCTACGGCCTCACTATCTATCTTAGTGCTCTTTGTTCTTGGAGAATTTCAACTCTTATGTTAAATGTGGCAGGCAAACTTGAACACTAAGAAATAACCCCAAAATTTATTTATCAGATAACCTTATCTAGAATAAAACAATAAGTTGTTTGAAATACTGTTTTGCTCAGAACTTCACCAAGAAGATTGGGCTTTCCTAAGAAAGACAATAAATCAGGGAGGAAACCTCAGGACACACTCAGTTTTAATGTTACAACTAAATGAAATGTGAAGGCCTATCACTTTCTCATCTAGCTCATGGAATTGTCATCACTGAATGAGCCCATGTCAGTTCTTACTGGAAATTTATAAAGCACTGCTTTCAGATTTTGACACAGTACTGATCTATGTTACAATTGATGAAATATGGCCATGAAATGCCTCAAATCTATTTGGCCACTTAGCAGTCAAAGCAAAACCTAGAGAAAAATGGAAGTGGACAATGAGGAATTGAAAATACAGTCATCACACCCAAGTTGCCTTCATCCCCAGCAGTTAGTACAGCATTATAGAGACTAAGAAATGAAGGTCAATTTAGTTCTCACCATTCCCATTGAAATTGCCATGCCAAATGCATTAAAGTTAAAGTGACTAGATGTGTACTCCAAATCCAAAATATGTAAGGGGAAATTATTTTACCTTTCAATTTAGCAAAATGAAATTAATGGACATTAACAATCAATATTTGGTATCTGCAAGATGTAAATGCCCCAGGAAAAGCACTAAATCAGGACTAAGAGTCCTACCTCAATTTACCTGTTCTTCTATTCTTAACTAGTGAGAGTCATACTAACCCAGACATTTGTCATGTGAATTTGGACAAGTTACTCATCCTCCTTTCTGAGCTTGCTCATCTGTAGTATGGGCATAATTTATAAAAGATTTGTTTTGAACATTAAATGTTAATCCATTCAAAGAGATTTAAAACAATGCCTGGTACAGAGAAGTATTTAATAAACACCATTAGTGGTGTTTCCATTCTGTAATGCACTTTTTTCAACAAAGATTTTAAGACAAGCATTTTTGTAATAAGTTCTCGGCTGAGTTTCCCTTCTCTCTACATAGTCACTTGAATAGATTTGAGATAGTTTCTAAGGCTCTCGAACTTTTGAGAATGTTTGCATTCTTCTAAAGTTATGAAAATACATGGATAACAAGGTAGTCATCTCCAAACCTTATATCTTATTCAAGTTTGCATTGCTGAAGTACTCACGTGTGTTCTTATTTAAACTTGTATTTTTCCAAATGGCTGGAATCCTATTGTTTTTATGATTACTGGATATGAGAAACATGGCCCCACACTTGGAAAAGCAGAAATCCTTTAGTGGAAAGTGTACTTTAACTGAAAAGGTACTTTCTCCTTAAAAGGGGAACTCAAATATTAGCTCAGATTTAGGGAGGAATCATGAAAAATATATAAAATAAGAAAAAAAAAGCTAGAAATATCAAAATTCTAAGAAATAGTCAAGGATAAGTATAAAATCTGATTTTATATTGTTTTGTTTCAGTTTTTTTTTTTTTTTTTTTTTGGTTTTGTAGAGTTTTCTTTTTGTTTTCATTTGGTAAAATTCCATTTACCTCAAACTGTTAAATCCACTTATTTCCAAAATACTAAACATTAACATAATGATATATTTTGTTTTAAAATTTTCACTTCTCATCATAATATTCCCCAAGAGAAAAATTCGGTAAGAATAAAATTAAACCCAGAAGAAACGAATGGTATGCAATGGTTTAAAAAAAATAAAAAAAGTAAGAATGTTAGTAAATCTAGATAAAAAGTATTCACCAACAATAATAATCATAACAGTAACTAATATGGGTGATTTAGATATAAAAAACTAATATACCTGATAAAAACAAAAGGAAAATGAAAATGGAGAAAGGCAAAACAAAAGAATTCTGGTTCTTTTAATGTGGTAGAGAAGGATAAAAATGGTGATTAAGTTGAGACCTGTGAATTCAAATCCAAGTGCTCGACTTTCACACCAAGAGCGAGAAATAAAAATGCAGAGAAGCAGGGAGGTGGGATGAGAGACAGGGAAATAGAAAATACAAGATAAAATGCTTAAAGTTTTCCAAATATATTGGTAATTATAAAAAGTATAAGTAAGTTAATATTACCTACCAAATTATACAGTTTCAGACCACAATTTTTAAAAAAGAAAATCCATGTGTATGCTGAATTTTCCAAAACCAAATAGCAAACACGCATACAGAAACAAGGATAAGGAAATTAAATAGAAACTATAAGAAATAGAAAGGAAGTTAAAAATGCGCTACTTTTGCATGCAATATGATTTCCTGCAATAAAAGATGCAGAGACATCTAAAGAAAAACTATTATATTTAACCAAGTCAAACCCAAAGTTAAATATTGTATTTGTATTATATTTAAATATATAATTTATCTTTTCTCTCTAACTTTGCTTTCTATTTAAGGAGGGTTCTCTGGGTTACACATATGGTTGTGTTTTGGTTTTTTATATTCAATTTGGCAGCAATTATCATATATTTCCCTTCAACATATGTTATAATTTTCTAAATTCATTATTAGTAGTTTTGCTTTAAGTGGTAGTTTATAGTTTATAGTTTTTAAAGAGAATATGTAAGAGAATTAATTGATATTTGATGACATTCAGTTCATTGTTATACAAATTTCCATTGTTCCATATATTGTCTAAGTTTCACATTTAACACATTAAAACTTCTTACAGTGAAGATCTGCTGATCAGCTCTCTCTCTTTGGCCAGCAAAAGTATATTTTTCCTTGATTTTGCAAAGATGTTATTATATTTCACAATTCTAGAATCACAGTTGTTTTTCTCTCAGTATTTTAAATAAATTGCAATAATATCGTTTTACTTACTTACTTCATAACAACTAACCTGCTGTCATTTTTACGTTTTCTTTATAAGTAATGCCTTTTTCTTTGCCTTCTCTTGATATTTTCTTTTTACTGGTTTGTAGGTATTTGAGTATGATATAACTTGGTGTGATTTTCATATTTCTTCTTGGAGTTCCTTGACCTTTGTGTGTGTATGTATGTATTAGCTTTAAATTTTTCAATGGATTTGAAGAATCTTCAGCCATTATTTCTTTTATTATTATTTTTGTTCCCCTAACTCTTCTTTCCCCTAACTTTCTTTCTTCTTTTTAAGTACTCCTGTGGTAGAACACTTGGTATTGTCCCACAGATAAATTTTGCACAATACTTTTACAGAATTTTTCTCTTTGTAGTTCATTTTGGATAGTTTTTAATGTTATGCTTTCAATTTCAACAAATTTTCTTGCAATGTTTAATCTATTATTAGTCAAATGCAGCAATAGACTTCTCATTTAAAATACTATTTTCACCTCTAGAACATCACTTGAGATTTTTTATATCTCTGTTTCTCTTCTGATAATGTTCATTTTTCCTTTACCTTGTTGAATATTTGGAGTATATTTATAACAACTATTTTTGTATCCTTATCTGCTAATTCCGTCATCTAGGTTGTTCCTTAGCCTATTTCTATTGACAAACTTTTTAAAGTTCTTATGGGTCATATTTCCCAGTTTATGTCCAAGTATAGCAATTTTTTTATTGTGTTCTAGGATATTATTTGTTGGGATTTGGGGTGGATGCAGATAACTTTAATATAATCAGTTTTATGCTTGCTTTACTCTTAGAACAGGTATAGAAAATCCCTTAATTGAACATATTTTTTAATATGCTTGTATTGGCACATTATAGTCTCACATCATAATGTAAATCATGTTGGTAGTGACATACATGTACATACTACCCCCAAGACCACACTCTTAGGGGACCCAACTCAATGTTCTGCATATATTAGCTGTTTCCACTTTGGCCACGGACAAAGGAATTATTGCCAGCCTGTGTGAGCTCCAGACTGTTTTGTCTTTTCTCTCTCTGTAGGTTCTTTTCTTGGCCTTGTGTATTCGTGTGTGTGTGTGTGTGTGTGCGTGTGTGTGTGTGTGTGTGTGTGTGTGTGTGTGTACATGCATGCTACCAGGGATTGAACCCAGGGACATTCTATCACCAAGCTACACCCTCAGCCCTTTTTATTTTTTGATTTTGAAGCAGGGACTTTCTAGATTGCTGAGAGTCTCACTAGGTTACTGAGACTGGTTTCTAACCTGTGATCCTCCTATCTTAGCCTCCCAAGTACTGGAATTACAGGCATGCACCACCTCACCTGGTTTACACTATTACTTTTGTCTTGAAGTTATGTAATGTTGAAAAATATAACCTTAAAATACAATTATTTTATTTTTATTTTAAGGTCTTGCCAATACACAACGCATTTTCAAAGTAAACCTAAGTATGTCTGTGTTCTGTTGCTAGTAGCAGAACAGACTAAGTTACAAAGAAAAGAGGTTTGACTCACAGTTCTGAAGGTTCAAAGTCTAGGGACTACATCTGGTAAAGAACCTCTTGCTGGCAGACTCCACAGGTCATGCAGACTATTATATGATGAGAGACAGGAAACACAAACACTTGTCCTCTTGTCTCTTTCATAAAGCCACCAGTGTTCACTTATGGTACTCCACCATGATGACTTTATTTAATTCTAATAACTTCCTAAAGACCCCACCTCTAAACACCATCAGGGAATTAATACCCTCATAATACTTCACAATGGTGCTGAAACTCCAACACTACTTTTGAAGAGAACACACCATATTCTAACCATAGCAACCTGTTAGGAAAACCCATGTATATGAAAACTTATCACTTGTTTATTTTATTCATGTATCTTAAAATATAATCAGATCACTACATAAAATTGTTTTTCTTTTGGAGCCAGAAGTGTCCTTAAATAAGATTGTTTTCAATTTCTAATAGAAATGGAACCTTTAAAGTTCAAATGATATTTTCAGTAATTTTCTTTTCCTAAAAAGTACGCAGAATTGCAAATCGTGAGACTTAAAAAAGATCTCAGCCCTGTAGGATTGCATTTTCAAAATTCCATACTTACTGGGCACTCTTCAAAGGTTTTATGTTTGTTATTTCTTTTCTTCCAGGATTTAAAAAGGAAGTGCAATGTCTTTGCCTATGTTGGATCTCTCTGTTGTTTGTTCTTCATAAATAACAGACAAAAGAATTTTACACTCTTCTCAGGGTTTAGGAGTAAGAGGTTAAATGTCATCAAACATCACTCATAGCTTAAAAGATGTTTTTGTGAGGACAGGTTTATTTCCAAATAAAATTATACATCTGCCTGAGACTTCTCTGTCAATCTCCAGAGAGATTTTGAAGGCAGCAATAGAATTTCCAGTTTCTCTCAAAAGAATATAAAATGAATGCTACTCATGGTATCTTATTTTAAAAAAGAATTGTTTAAGCATACTTGCTTATTGCACCATGGATTTTCTTCTTCTGTCCTATTTTTGCATTTTCCCCTCACAAGTATGAAAGATATTTTGTCAAGAAAAGTGAAATTAATCCACCAAGTCATCCAGAAAATTGAAAAAAAGGATTGAACTGAGGTAGACCCAAGAGGATTGATCCTTGAATTTGAAATACCCACAGCTCAATGTAGGTCAGCTAAGCCTTAATCTTTCATTTACAGAGTAAGTACTTTTGAAACACATGTACTAAGAAAAGATTCTCTGGCAGAGAATGGCATGTTCAGTGGTTGGGTAATATGCAATAATGACATTTTGATTGTGTACACCACAAAACTATTATGTCATTATGAAAACACTAGGTAACATTTGTCAAATCTAAGAGAAGGAGAAATTTCAAAGTTGCACCTATAATTAGTGCAGTGTGAAATTAAAAATACTTTCATTTTTACTCCCAGGAACAGAATTTTGAAAGTGGTCAGAGTGTCTTCCAAGGTTTTGGATTAAATTAGAGGGAACATTTTTTTTTTTCCTGCCTCCTCAGCTGGCAGCATAGGGAAACAACTTCTCAAATGACACAACCCTAAATATTGGCTATTGACAATGGATCTAAAACTGTTATTTGCTACTCCCAGTGATTGTCAAATTCCTTGATCCATGAGTCTTGACTAAAATTAGAGTAGGCTGATGGCATTTGAGTAATTGACATTTCTATTTTAAATAATAAGAACCCTTAAAAAGTCCTTAAAAATCTCTGAAACTAAAGTAGATTTTTCTGAGCCATAAATTTAAATCCTGAGAGTTTAGAGGCTGGTGTGATAGAGGGAGACTCAGTATTCACTCCAGTATCCATTGACCTCCTCCATGCCCCAATTTCTAGGTTTTATCTCTTTTCATTGAGGTTTTTAATAAGTCTTGTGAATATAACAAATATTGTTTCCGTGGAAAATCCCAAAGAATGTCAAGTCTTGCTGATAGAAGCACAGAGAAAATGGAGAATATAAGAAAGCAACAACAATTCCTTATCTAGAAAATAAAAGGTGCAGACAAACTGGAGCATACAAATCAAATGGGATGGTCATATGAATGATTTAACCATATATTACAATAAAAAAAGAAAATCCAGTTAAAATCTGCTTTGACAATTACTTCCTCTAGTACAAAAATTGTTTGTTAAACGAGAAAAAACTTTGAAAGAAAATGTGTGGTGTGAGGTTACCTATAGGCCACACATAATTCTAAATGGAAATGTAATTCAGGGAAAAGCCAGAAGCCCATATAATACCCCATAAAATAACAGGTGGCATACACCCTTGTATGTTTCAGAATTGCAAAGAATTGGAAGCTCTTACATAAAGTCAGAAACAGGCCATATAGAAATAAAAGTCTTTGCCTATAAGAATCATTCCAGTGCTTAGCCCACAAACCATCAACACCATGTAGAATTATTATTTTAATTTTGCATATTCAAGTAAATGCTTGGTTAATGTTTCCTCAGAAATGATGTGATGTCCTTTGAAGTATATTTTATTGATGTTTGTTATAATAGCTTTTTAAAATGACTTTAGTACTTTATTTATAGAATTATTAAACATATGAGAAGTTTTTGGTTTTTTGTTCTTAGTTTTTCACTGCTGTTTTTTATGGAGGACTTTAAAAGCTAGATTGATATTCTCAATCTTGTTATTCCTCGAGAATGGAGGAATAAGTTTTATGCAAATAGGTAAGCTTTATTGCTTTTCTTAATATTTAAAAATAACTTTAAATAAAACTAGCCAATGGTATTTAAATATTTGCAGCCATTTTGTATATTATGTGTTTCAAATGCTTGACTTTATAAGGCAAGAAAAAATAATGTCTTTCAAGATTGTATATCTATGATTGATTAATATCTGAAATAGTTTTGAAAAATACAACATGATCAAAATAAGGTCAATTTCATTCAAATATGGTCAGTTTTACAGAAAGTTATGGGGGGGGGATATACAACCTCAGTTCCAACATCCAAGATGCATTAACAGCTAGATAACTACTTGTTGAACAATGGCTTGTGATGAACATCGGTTATGTAACATATGCAGTCCAGATGTCAACTGGCATACCACATATGTCTAGAGATTAAATCTAGATTATTTGAACATTCATGCATTCTACGTCTTGCAGAAAAGTAACACCTATCCTAAACAGGGTCTATCTCAGCAACTGCTTTCACAGAATAAACTCAGTTTGTATTACCCGAAGGTCCTGAGTGTTCTGTCCTTATCTCTACCGCATCAACTCAGGTCAATATATCAAAGTATTCATTAATACCTATCAAATCAAAACAAAAACCACTCACTCAAAAGAGGAAGGGTGTACTGTGAACTTTTCTGAAGACAGTGAAGCAATCTGCCATACAGGAGGGAAAAGTTTTGATTATAATAATATGAATAACTTCAAATAGAAAAATTAGACACAATAGTTATAAAAAGCTCTATTCTAGCAAGGGTTGGGGGACTCATGCCTATAATCCTAACATTTTGGAGGCTGAGACAGAAGGATTACAGGTTCTAGGCCAGTTATAACACTTTAAAAAGACCCTGTTTCAAAATAAATAAATTAACTAAAAGTCTGGGGGTCTAGCTCAAAGGTAGAATACCCCTGGGTTAAATCCCTGGTACCACATTAAATAAATAAATAAATAAATAAATAAATAATAAAAATAAATAAAAGGCTCTGTTCTCTCTCTCTCTCTCTCTCTCTCTCTCTCTCTCTCTCTCTCTCACACACACACACACACACACACACACACACACACACACATATATTTTTTTTTGCAGTACTGGAGATTGAACCCAGGGGCATTCTACCTCTGAGCTAGACCCCAGCCCCATTTTTTTTATTCTTTATTTTGAAACCGAGTCTCACTAAGTTGCGGAGTGCCTCACTAGGTAGCTGAGGCTGGCCATGAACCCAGATCCTCTGGTCTCAGCCTCCCAAATGCTGGAATTACAAGCATGCGCCACCATGCCCGGCTCTGTTCACATATTTCTCAGATATCATTTCATTAACTGCTTCTGTTTTCTCCCCTTCAGTTCCTCTTCATTTCTAATGCAGTAAGGATAGATATCTCTGTCCTTTATTTGACTTTGCTATCGCATATTCAGAATATTAGCCTATAGATGATCATGAAATTTTCCTAAAAAGATGGCCTTTTCCCTAAAAAAGAAAAAAAATTAAAATTTAAATATCAGAAGTTTATGTGCTATTTCTTTGAACATTGGAAAAATCACTGAAGAATGTTAACAAAACCTTCAGTTTTATAAGAAGGGATAGTAGCCGGGTGTGGTGGTGCACACTTGTAATCCCAGTACGTAGGAGGCTGAGACAGGAAGATCTGGGTTCCTGGCCAGCCTCAGCTACTTAGTGAGACCCTCCACAACTTAGTGAGACCCCGTTTCAAAATAAAGAATTAAAAAGTAGGACTGGGGATGTAGCTCAGAGGTAGAATGCCCCTGGGTTCAATCCCCAGTACCGAAAAAAAATAAAAAAATAAAAACAGAAGGGATAGTAGTGGTCAATGGTGTCTGACAACTCCATATAATACCAGTCATTTCATTGTTTCTCAAGTCTTCCATGAACAGAAATTTAAAGAGTTCAGCTGGATGTTTTAAGTCAGGTTATAGGTTCATTCAGACAGTTACTGGAGCTACAGCAGTGGACTGGCCATGTTTCTTTCTCTTCGGGTTGTCTCAGAGTTTTTCCATGTGGTCTCTCTGCCTAGGTCACAATATGCTTATGTTTCCTAACAGTATGGTGGTCTCTGGGAAGTTGAACCTCTTGCAAAGTAACTTAGGGGTTTATTGCAAGTGCTCTAGGGCAGAAAGGCAGAAATGACACCATGTTGTATGACAAGTCTCAGAGTGTCACTTCCGTGTTGTCGCAAATCACCAAGGTTCAAGAAAAGAGAACACAGACTCACTTCTCAAAGTAGCAATGTAACTAAAATTGGAATTGGAGGTAAAATTGTGTCCATCTGTGGAAAATATAACTATCACATATGTTTAATTATTTCCTCTATTTTCCCACATTCTCTTAATATACGGCACAAAAATAACACTTTCTGAGTATCTTATGCTATTATTTTATGGCTGTTTAAAATAGAATTTTTAGTCCAATCACTCTATAGTTTAAAATCTGTGAAACAAAAAGACAAAATATAGTTTATAAAATTAATAGCATCATTCTCCAGTCTCCAAGGTAAGATTGCTACAATTATTAAAGGTTCTGTTAAGATCATGTTGATGATGCTAAGGGTATAGACTGAAGGTAGATCTATTGGAAAAGGATGGAAGCTGGAGTTCTGTTCTGAGCTCTGTCTCCAATATGGCCCTGAGAGAGACATTTTTTATTGCTGAGTATTTTATTCCATCCTCCACAAAAAGTCTTTTTAAAAATCATAATTTGTGCATTCACCAATAAAAAATTCTAAAAATCATATAATTTTATGATGTTTTCTCTTTTTATGACTTCAGGAAAGGTATTATTATCTCTTTTATAAAGGAAGCAACAAAATTCAAGGAAATAAAAGTATTCATCTGAGATGAAAATTAAGACCAGAATTGAGCTCCCAGTTTACTATTCTCAACTGCACAACCTATTCAATAAATGCAACAAAATGTCAAAATTACATCTTGAATTAGAGTGACTATAAAACAACCCAGATTTACACCTACCAAACTGACATAGTCAGCGGTCTTCTATTTAACCACACTGATGATGCCACTGGTCATCACCTGTCCTGTTCACCTGTGTTTAAAGGGTTCCTTTTTTTTTTTTTTTTTCGGTACTGAGGACCTTTTTCAAGAATGCCAGCAGGCCTCAATAAAGCTTTATTTCTCTCTGGTTCACATAGGATATACCAAACTAGACTGACACAGTCCACTCAAATGTTTTCTTGGCATACTCCAATGGATGTTTACCCCGCACACTTAATCTAGTCATTCCTCATCAGCCTGACTTTAGTGCAGATATCATTACAGAACCTACTAATTGCACAGTTACTATATGATACTATTTGGAAGATGAACTAGCAACACAGACCTGCCACAATTGGTACAGCTCACTTTTTAAAATATCAAAATGACAATACCTTATAAAGTAAAAACATGTTCCAATGACAGCAAGGTAACAGATTTGCATGCATTAAGCAATTTGGTCATATATTTGCCTTCTTTTGAGATAGGATCTTATGATGGGGCCCAGGCTGTTCTCAAGTTTTGGGTTCAAGTGGTCCTCCCAGCTGAGCCTCCCAAGTTTGTCTTATTTATTTATTTATTTATTTATTTATTTATTTATTTATTTATTTATTTATTTATTTATTTTGGTACTGGGGATGGAATCCAGGGGCATTCTACCTCCGAGCTATACCCCTAGCCCTATTTTTTATTCTTTATTTTGAAACAGGGTCTCACTAAGTTACAGAGGGCCTCACTAAGCAGCTGAGGCTGACCGTGAACCCAGATCCTCCAGTCTCAGCCTCTGAATGAAAACAGAGCTTGTTAACTTCCTTAGATGTCATAATGGCAATGTAGCTATGTAAGACAATGTTTTACTGTTTTCTTAAGAGATGTGTACAGTAGAAACCAGAGGTGACATAAAGAAGTCTGAAATAAAAAGGAAAAAAGAATAAAAATGGAATTCCTATGGCATATGATTTAAAAATGACATCCCACTGTCTTTCCTCTCATTTTTAAGAGTATCATTGAGATTCAGTCTGTCACTCATGCACTGTTTACCCTGCCGGCAGAGCTACCACAATGTTACAGCTTTTTTGATACTAAAATTTATAAAGTTTATTCAATGTAATTATGAAATTCTTAACATTTTTAATTTTCATCAGGAAAAAGCAGTTATCAACATTATCCAAAGGAAGAATAAAAGACAGCTTGAATATAAAATTAACTATGGAGAAGGCTGCAAAAAATATCAATTAATTGTTTAGACAGAAATTTTTAACAATCACCTCTTTAAAACTACTGTTTTGTTACAATACCTGTTTGAGCTCTCTAATTTTATAACCACATCTCTACAAACAATAAATTGTGTTCCCCTTTTGAAGAATAAACTGTGGATAATAATTACAAATGAGGTTATGGGAGTCAGACAGACTTACATCCACCCCCTTTGGTGAAGTGATCTGGCCTTTCTAAGCAAGAATTTCTCCATCAACAACATGAGAACTATAATAACAGTGAATTGCTGAAGATAATTCACAGAAGTTTCTAAGACATGTGAGAAGCATCAGTAGATAGCAGGCATTAACAAAATCATTACTGTATTGAATATTCCAACCAATGCTATGAGACATAAAATGGAAATCAAAATTATAAAAGACTAAATGGCTATTACTATTGATAAGTATATGATTTATCTAGTAGAATTAAGTGTTCATCTATATTATAAATAAGAAAAATAACCTATATTTATGTATTTATTTGTGGTACTGGGGATTAAACCTGGGAGCATTCTACTTCTGAGCTACTCCTCCAGTCCTATTTTGTTTTTTTGTTTTGAAACAGATTCTTGCTAGTTTCTGAAAGTCTTATTAAGTTACTGAGGCTAGTCTTAAACCTGTGATTCTCCTGTCTCAGCCTCCCAAATATTATGGTTACAGGTATATGCCATCATGCCTCACTGAAAATAACTTTCCTTAATGTTACAATAGTTATTATAAAAACATCTCATTTTCATATGCAACAAAATTTTCCTAGAAGAATAAACAGAAGAATACATGACTAACAAATTTAAAGTGAAAGATAATAATAGGAAAAATATTTTAGTATAAGAATGAAAATAAAATTGTAAGAACTGACAAAGAGACTAATGAATCAAAAAATCATAATTCAGAAACACACACATACACGCACACACACACACACACATGCACACACACACACACACACACACACACACACACACACACACACACACACACACACACACACACACACACACACACACACACACACACACACACACACGCACACACACACACACACACACACAATGAAGAGTTTAATATGGGACAAAGCAAATATTGAAAATCAATAGAAAAAAAAATTGAGAGGCTGAGACAGGAGGATCCCAAGTTCCAGGCCAGCTTTGACAACTAAGTGAGACCCTCTTTTATAATAAAATATAAAAATGGCTGGAGGTGTAGCTCAGAGGTACAGCACCCCAGGATTCAGTCCCCAGTACCTCCCTAAATAAATAAGTAAATAAATTCAATAAATAAAACCAATAATAAAGAGAGCACCAATAAATACTTTCTGTTAGGAAGCTAATTTTAAAATAATCAAGTTATGTTTTCATCTCTGTAATGACCACTTTCCTATTTCCACTATTCCTATTTCTCCCCATCTCAAAATATTTCTCCTTTTCTGGTAAGTACCCTTCCCCTGATTCTTTGGTAAGGAATCTGATCCACAGAGAATGGGCTCCCAACAGCCAGGGTTCATCCAACATGACCTTGTTGCAGGGCAACATGTAGTACCGTATCCAAATTAGAAAAACAGGGTCATTTTACTGGGAATTTGGACTAGAAGTGAAAGCCAGATTTAGTCTTTCTCTGGATGGTTGGACGGGTCCCACTGGGATAGGGAAGTCACAAAAACAAGTGAAATGTTTGAGGAAATACAGTGCGAACCCAGGCCAAAGAGAAAGAAACAGAGACAGGGCTCCATTGGCAGGTCTGTCCTGAAGTTGGCTGAATCTAGAACACGGCTCTATGAAACATCTCTCCTCTCCACAACCAGTACCCTATCACTCACCAGCTCCACAGTTCCTGTAACTTGCAAAGAGGACTGTCCTACACAAAATTATTTAACCAAAATAAAATTCCAGCAGGGGCATAGGTTAAATTTTAAAATGAAACATAATGCAATTATAAAAACATTGGTGAACACTTTAATTCATCCTTGGAAGGTAGATAACATTCTAATGATAAGAGTCCTCTGACAATTAAAAAACAAAACAAAACAAAACAAAAAACCTACCTGTCTGGAATTTCATACATATAATATGACTTTAATTTATAATCAAATGGCAAACAGTGAAAATGCCTGTGCTAAATATAACACAAACACTCAAAATACTTATTTGTATGATTATCATTATTTTGGTACTAGAGATTGAATCCAGGAGCATCCTGCCTTTAAACTACATCTCCAGCTATTTAATTTATTTTTATTTTTTGTTTTTATTTATTTATTTTTGTGGCACAGGGGATTGAACTCAGGGGCATTATACCTCTGAGCTTCACCCACAGCCCTATTTTATTTTGAAACAGAGCCTCACTAAGTTGCTGACGTCCTAAATTGCTGAGGCTGGCCTAGAACCTGCAATCCTCCTGTCTCAGTCTCCCAAGTACTGGGATTTCAGGCATCTACAACCATATCTGATTCTTACTTGTATTTTTAATGCAAAAAAAAAATCCTCTTTAAAAATGTAGAAATACATTGAAATTAAAATCAGCCAGCAGTTATGAACAGACAAGTCACAGAAGAAATATGAATGGTCTTCTAACATATGGAAAAAAATCTAGAAATGCAAGGTAATGTTTCCACACATAAAATACCTGTTACTTATGTCAATATTGTATACACTGATATAAGTGTTTCATGGCTGTTAGTGCTGTCTAGAATTAATCTTCAGCATGTATAATGACCTTCAAACATTCCCTTTTGAGCCAGTATACAAAAACTGCACTTCAATTTGCAAGTACCAAAAAAAATCAAAATTCTGCAATGAGAAAAGAGATGAATTTTCATATAGATGAAAATTTCAGAAGTCCTTGTATTGCATCCCAGAGCTCAAGTGTGTAATTTATAAATCTTTCTCTCTCTTTCTCCCTCTCTCTCTCTCTCTCATTCCTGCTTTCAATGATAATGGTTTTTTATTTCTCAGGCAGTGGCTCTCTTTCCATGTGAAAAATGGCACCCTGCACTTTAAGCTTACTTTATTAGTAGTACATTACAAATATATAAAATAATGGGATTCATTGTGACATATTCAGGTATGCACATACCATAATTTAATCAATTTTATCTGCCAGTATACATAAATTGGCAGAAAGAAGAATCCAACTTTCCTGTGATTTTCTGTAATGTCTCAAGATTACACCTCATAATTTCTAACTGGTACGACTTGAGTCATGTACTCATCTCTGAAACAATCACTGAGATCAGTGAATACGCTCAGCTCCCTTAGAGACAGCAGGGTATGGGGTTTTCCTGTCAGAACCAGTCCCTACATCACAGAGGTAGAGAGAAGGAAATCCAGGGGGTGTTTCCAAAAGAAGGGAATTGGATGATGTGCACACAAAGATGATAAATGTTCATTGTACTCCCTTAGCCAGTAACTTAAATTCTAGGATCTCATCTAAGAAAATAATTAGGAAGCAAAAACCATGGTATATACTTTTTTTTTTTTTTTTTTTTTTGTGGCACTGGGGATTGAACTCAGGGGCGTTCTACCTCCGAGCTACACCCCCAAGCCCTATTTTTTGTTCTTTATTTTGAAACCGAGTCTCACTAAGTTGCGGAGTGCCTCACTAGGTAGCTGAGGCTGGCCGCGAACCCGGATCCTCCGGTCTCAGCCTCCCGAATGCTGGGATTACAAGCATGCGCCACCACGCCCGGCTCTTGGTATATACTTTTTTAATAATAGCTATATCCCTTGTGTTTTAAAAAATACTAGGAAAATAGTTAAACTATAGTTCAAATTTATTATCACAAATCTAACTACTGCTCTATAATATGCATCATATTATCATATGCAGACTAAGCATCCCTTGCTTGAAATGCTTAGTGACAAAAGTGTTGGGGATTATTTATTTTATTTTCAATACTTTCATATACATAGTGAGATACCTTAGGGATATGATCCAAGTCTAAACACAATTCATTTACGTTTCATACATACATTGTACACAAGACCATAAAGTGATTTTATACAGTATTTTAGCATGCCTGCATTTTGACATGAGGTCAGGTGTGTAATTCTCATTTATGGCATCATGTCTCACTTTTAAAGTGTTGGATTTTAGCTGGGCATGGTGACAGATGTCTGTAATCCCAGTGACTTAGGAGGCTGAGGAAGAAGAATGACATGTCTGAAGCCAGTGTGAGCAACTTGGTGAAATTCTGTCTCAAAATGAAGGATAAAAAGAGCTGGGGATGTAGCTCAGTGGTAAAGTGTTCCTGGGTTCAATCCTCAATATCACACAAAAAAAGTCTTGAATTTGGAACATTTTGGCTTTCATATTTTTGGCCAAGTGATGCTCAACCACAGTTCAAATAAGACTACAGCAATATGTGAATGCATTATTACCAACCTCACTAACTCATGCAGGGAGAGAGGAGAAAGCAGGGTGAGATGTGGAGGAAATATACAAAGAGCTGTGCACGTGTATTTTTTTTAACACAATGAACCTCATTATGATGTTTAATTACAATGCACCAATAAAAAACCAATATGATTATAAATCAATACTAATACCATATTCTCCTTATATGTATACATATATTATACAAATAATATATTTATGCATAGTGTCTCAACTGTGGGAAAAACTTTATAATATGTGAAAAGATAGAATAATATTTATATACATAATATAATCCCAAGTGGTTCACATTTGTATTTGTCTAGGAAAGAAAAACATATTTGTCTAGGAAATAGACCACAGTAGTAATCTAGTGTGGTAGAATTGTCTTTTCTTTCCTAACATAACATGGATTTTAGCTAAAAACTTTGTTAAATGGTTATACAACCAGGAGTTTGGTAAACAATTACTAAAGTGCTCAACACTTGCTGTGCCTAGACAGCCTGAAGTCCTGAAGCCTCTGAGCACAGGTTGACTCTTAATTTCATGAATCCAAACCTCACTTGAGCTCTTTGAAGTTTAGTATCTACATCAGGAAAAAGGGAGTAGTATCATCGCTACATACCTGACATGATTATTATGAAAATCCAATGTTACAAGTAAAGGCACTTTTAAATTATAAAGTGCTATAAATACTGTTAATTAACATCTTGCCTGTGCACTCCCCCCATTAGCACACTGAAATCTCAGAGTTAAGTAACATGAAAAATTCTCATTAATTCCTCAGTTGCTGGAAACTGTGGCCCCTTCCTGTAATCACAGTACTTGGGAGACTGAGACAGGAGGGTCATAGGTCCAAGGTCAGCCTCAGCAACTTAGCAAGACCACAACTTAGCAAGATCCTGTTTCAAAATAAAAAACAAAATAGGGTTGAGGGTGTAGCTTGGAGGTAGAATGACCCTGGGTTCAATCCCAGCATCACTAAATACATACATAAATACACCTATATACATACATGCGTATATACATACATAAATGGAAACGGCTGAGGGTATAGCTCAGAGGCAGAATGCCTGTGGGTTTAACCCCCAGTACAAAAAAAGTTTTTAAAAAAATCTCTCAGTTGCTTAGACTTTACTTTTTTTCCCCCCCTTGGACTTTATTTTTTAAGTATCTCAATAGTTCAACACCTGCTACTTCTTTTTATTGTTTTGTTTTGTTTTTTTTGTTTGTTTGTTTTGGTTTTTTTGTTATTGTTGTTTTGTTTTTTAAACTGCATCATCTTTATTTTGCATACTTTTAATTTCAAACAAAATGAAACACAATACACAACATCTAACCCTGCTGTCAAGTCAGGGATAGGACAGGGCTAGAGGGCCTTGTTTCCTGTCTATGACACAAGGACAGGAAAGAAAGAAAACCACTAGACATGTGCAGAGGGAGCCAAGTGGGACAGAGCCGTTCCAGGCTGCTACAGGAGCCACGGGGACACTATACAGGGGGCAAACGGCTTCCTTGTGGACACTCCTAATCTACCTCTTCCATTCAAGAGGCATCCTCATCCCCCTCAAGGGGGGGAATCTCATCAGGAACAGCAGCACTGGGCTCCTCAGCTGTCACTTCATCTTCATCAATGCCTAGGCCTAGCTTGATCATGCGATAGATGCTATTAGAGTGGTCTGGGGATCTTCAAGGGAGAAGCCAGAAGAAAGCAGCACAGTTTCAAACAGCAGCACCACCAGGTCCTTGACAGCCTTGTCATTTTTGTCGGCCTCAGCCTTCTGTCGCAGAGTCTCCACAATGGGGTGGTCGGGGTTTATCTCCAGGTACTTTTCGACCATCATGTAACCCATCGTAGAGTTGTCTCGGAGGGCCTGGGCCTTCATGATCCGCTCCATGTTGGCGGTCCAGCCACAGGTGCTTGTCACAATGCAGCAGGGTGAAGACACAAGCCTATTGGAGATTGTCACCTTCTCAACCTTCTTATCTAAGATTTCTTTCATAAGTTTGCAGAGGTTCTCAAACTTTGCCTTGCTCTCTTCCATTTTCTTCTTTTCCTCCTCATCCTCGGGGAGTTCCAAGCCTTCCTTGGTGACAGACACCAGGCTCTTCCCATCAAACTCCTTGAGCTGCTGCACACAGTACTCATCGATGGGCTCAGTCATATATACCACCTCAAAGCCCCGCTTCCGCACACGCTCCACAAAAGCTGAGTTGGCCACCTGCTCTTTGCTCTCACCAGTGATGTAATAGATGGACTTCTGAGTTTCCTTCATGCAAAACACATACTCTGACAAAGAGGTCATCTCATCTCCAGACTGAGAGGTGTGATAGCGCAGCAGCCCAGAAAGGCGCCACCGTTTAGTAGAATCCTCATGGAGTCCAAGCTTTAGATTTTTAGAGAAAGCCTCATAGAATTTCTTATAGTTCTCTTTGTCTTCTGCCAGCTCAGAGAAGAGCTCTAGGCTCTTCTTAACAATGTTTTTGCGGATGGCTTTCAAGATTTTACTCTGCTGCAGCATTTCTCGGGAGATGTTCAGGGGCAAGTCCTCAGAGTCAACCACACCACGGATGAAGTTGAGGTACTCAGGTATCAGCTCATCACAGCTGTCCATGATGAACACACGACGCATGTAAAGTTTGATGTTGTTCTTTTTCTTCTTGTTCTCAAGGAGATCAAAGGGAGCCCGCCGAGGGATGAACAGCAATGCCCTGAACTCCAACTGGCCTTCTACAGAGAAGTGCTTTACTACCAGTCATTGGTAAGGCTCTTGTAGAATTCACCATATTCTTCCTGAGTGATGTCATCAGGGTTTCTGGTCCAAATTGGCTTGGTCTTGTTTAATTCTTCCTGATCGATGTATTTCTCCTTAATCTTCTTGGTTTTCTTTTTCTCATCCTTACCAGTGTCGTCCTCCTCATCTGAGCCCACATCTTCAATCCTGGGCTTCTCCTCATCATCCTTGTCTTCCTCTTCTTTCTCACCTTTTTCTTCTTCTGCCTCATCATCACTGATTTCCTTCTCTCGTTCCTTCTCCAGATAGAGGGTAATGGGGTAGCCTATGAACTGGGAGTGCTTCTTCACCACTTCTTTGACCCGTCTCTCCTCCAAGTACTCTGTCTGGTCTTCTTTGAGGTGGAGAATCACTTTGGTGCCCCGGGCAATTGGCTCACCGTGATCGGCCCGCACAGTGAAGGATCCCCCAGCAGAGGACTCCCAGGCATACTGTTCATCATCATTGTGCTTTGTGATCACAACCACTTTCTCTGCCACCAGGTAGGCAGAATAAAATCCAACACCAAATTGCCCAATCATGGAGATATCAGCACCAGCTTGAAGAGCCTCCATAAATGCTTTAGTCCCAGACTTGGCAATGGTCCCCAAATTATTTATGAGATCAGCCTTGGTCATGCCAATGCCTGTGTCCACCAAAGTCAGGGTTCGTTCCTGAGGGTTGGGATGATGTCAATTTTCAGCTCTTTACCACTGTCCAATTTGGAAGGATCTGTCAGGCTTTCATAGCAAATCTTGTCCAAGGCATCAGAAGCATTAGAGATCAACTCCCGAAGGAAAATTTCTTTGTTGGAATAGAAAGTATTGATGATGAGAGACATGAGCTGGGCAATTTCTGCCTGAAAGGCAAAGGTCTCCACCTCTTCCTCTCCATGGTGCACTTCCTCCAGCATCTTGAAGAGAAAAGGATGCGAGAACGACAGAGCAGGGGTCTGACGGCCTGGAGGAACCTTGGCTGCGCCGGGACGACTCAAGAGAACTCCTGCACGACTCAAGAGAACTCCTGCACGCCGCCGGCAGCCCTATATAAGGCGGAGCACCCGGGCCACCTGCTACTTCTTGATACATAGAAGGCATTTAGCAAACAAAACCATCTACTCATTTCTTATAGCCTGCCTATTCCCTCATCTCTAAAATGTACATGATATAAAGTAAAACTGGGGAGAAATAAGTAGGTAATATACAAGAATCCTTTCTACCTTTCCAAGAAAGCCAAATTTTTTGCAGAACAGGGATGTGAGTGGATTTTGCAGTGCAAGTGACCAGATTCAACATTCTCTCTCTGCCTGGAGCAGGCAGGGCAGGATGACAGCACACAGTGATGCTCTTCCTGTGGGATCTAGGAGTCATGATCTTCACAGGGTCTCCCAGTATACCTCTGTGCTGCTCACTCTCTTAAGAAACCTGGGAAGCTTAAGCATACAGGGATTTCATATGGAGCCACTATGAGGATTCTTACTACCACCACATTTCCACAGGTGCCCAATATGCACGTTTAACTCGATATATGGAGGGTCAGGAATGACATAAGAAACTACTGCAGAAAGGCACAGGACCTTCTAAATTTAAGAGCTATAATTTTCTCTCTTCCCCATAAAATTCAGACACAAACATACAAAAGTGTTATTTATATTTTAATGCAAAAATGAAACTTTTAAAAAGTGGAGAAGTGTACTGGAATCCCCCAAATTAAAAGCAGGCAGTGGTCATGAACAGACAAATTACAGAAGAAATATGAACGGTCCTTTAACATAGGAAAAAATTCTGAAAACATAGGGGATGTTTTCACATATAAAATGCATGTTATTTTCATCAATATTGGCACATAGATATAAGGGCTATGTGGCTGGTACTCAGATCCTTCCCCTGCAGCTGCTGGCGAAGTGTGTGTGGAATGCATGTTCACAGGGCCATGGTCCCCTGCTCTCACCTTGACCCTGTGGCAATCCTTCAACACTCAAGACAAGAGCGCATTTCTTTACCCAGATCACTAGAGCCTGCCTAAAATCATGGGCAGCTGAGAACCTAGCTATCCCCACAGGGTAGGAATGTATTAACCACTCTATAAAAGTTATTTTTAAAGTTTTATTTCAGGAACAGCAGCTGGAGAATAAAGAAAAGAAAGGGGGAACATGATTCCCGTATAGCCAGGCTGCAATCCTTCTCACACCAATCTCTAGTAGCTTTCCGTGGAAATTGCATCCATGTACGTGTTTAAGACTAACATCCAAAACCGGAAACTGGAGACTATAGAGAAAAAATAAATAGGAAATACAAAACAACTTTGTGGGATCAGATCCTTGGAGTTGTCATGTTTAATTACACTAGGTGAGTTAGGTAAAAGGTTTAAAATTCTTTGAATTCAGATATAATTGTCCCAGAAAAGAGTATTAAAATACTATCACATATAATGAGCTCACTGTCATTTGAAAACTGTTTCCAATCAACACACTGTAAATGTTAGCAATGGGGGGTTTCCCAGCAGAATCTGTCCTGTGGATGAGAGATGAGAGTAATCGTTTGCTAATGGGGAAGAGAAATTCAACAAACTGCAAAGCTATGAAAGAAATAAATATTACTGCAGTCTACATTTCATTAATCTCTAAATTATGATGGAAATCAATTCTACTTTTGATTGCTATTTTAGTAATCCTCCATTTGAAATATACAATTGCCATATTCATTTTATTTGGAATTTAAGAAAGCAATGCATTATCAGATTGGAATTAATATCCTTTCAACAAGGTCCATTGAGAGCATCTACTGTATGTGATAGATACATGTACACATTCACATACAGAAAGCTGAATGCATGAGATGCACAAAGCTATGATGCTGGCATAGCAGGAACCATTCTATGCCATCAAGGGGTTTCAGGAAGAATTTACCGATGATTACCTGTACAAATTGGTACAATTCTAACAGGAGAATACAGCTCAAGAAGAAAGAAAATGGTGTGCATATTCAGAAACAGCAAGTGTTCCCCCAGGAACCTGAGTAGGGTATGATCAAAGATTTCAAAGGAAAATGGGCCTCGAGCTTGGTTCTGTACTTGCTAGCTATTTAACCTTTAGCAGATTGTCTAACTGTCTAAGCCTCTGTTTCCTCCTGCTTAAAACTGAGCTCCTAAAAAATACCCTATAAGAGTAAGACCAGAAGTGTGATCTATCTATCATGATGGCTGATATATAGGGAATGCTTGATTCATGTCTAAAACAAAAAAGGAACAAAGAGAGGGAAGGAAGAAGAGAGGAAGAGATAAAGAGATAGGGAGGAATGAAGGAGAAAAGGAAAAAAAGAAAAGTAATTCTGATTTCTAAGAGGCTTAGAGTTAAAATATATATTTTGGATCCATTTTCATATAAGCCAAACACATGAAGATAAACACCATAAACAAACATTTAACTAAGCAATGTAGAAAGCCAAATTCCAGAAATTTCTAAAACAAGACATGTAAGGTTGTATGATACAATGGAATAAGAGTGAGATATGGTTCAGAATCAGGTCTCACCAAGGTCTGTGTGACTTTGAAAATGCTTATAAAACTTCTTGAGTTGAAAAATATCTTCTTCACAGAACAATTCTGAAAGCAGTGAGATCCTGTTTCAAAATAAATAAATAAATAAATAAATAAATAAATAAATAAATAAATAAATAAGGCTAGGGATATAGCTTGGAGGTAGAATGCTCCTGGGTTCAATTCCCAGTTTAAAAAAAAAAAAAACAAAAACAAAACATGCCTTCAATATAGTCCATCAATAAACATAATTAGTAGGCTCTAGGTAAGCATTCTCTCTCTCTCTCTCTCTCTCTCTCTCTCTCTCTCTCTCTCTCCCTCTCCCTCTCCCTCTCCCTCTCCCTCTCCCTCTCCTCTCTCCTCTCTCCTCTCTCCTCTCTCCTCTCTCCCACATCCCTCAGAGAAGGGACTGGAGTAATAAACTCAAAGAAAAATAAAACTGGTAAGATGCAAGGGAGTTACAATGGTCATAATGGATAGAAGAGGACAAGGACTAGAAAAAAGAGATGCATTGAGTGCTGTTATGTAGCACCACCATTCATCCTAAAGATTGTCATTTCATTTCAATTTGGCTTGAGGAAAGAAGCTAAGTTTTTTATTTAAGTTAGGAAATGAATGGTGACATCCTGTGCAGTTGTGTCACCATTTAGTAACTCCTACTTTATGGCAAGCCATGAAACAAAATATTAAGAAAAAAGAGTAGCATATATGATTGTTAAGATTAAGTGGTTCTCATTTTATCTATTTAGTTGTTTTAAAGGAACATGCAACTTCAAACTAAAAAGAACAGAAAAAGAAAAAGAAGGAGGAAGAAAGATGAAGGCAAAAGAAATGACACATCCCAGTATGTAGAACATGGGTAAACGTTCATTTAATGAAGAGATACATCTTCTTTTGAGTCAAGGATGTTTCTGTTTGATAGAGATAACATACATTCCTTGAGAGAGTGAGAAAATGGCTAAGAGAGGACTTCCCAAAGAAAAATGCATCTTTTGAGTCAACAAGGTTCTCAAAGGGACTCCTGTTAATGTTTGACACCCAAGAAATTCAATGTTGCCAACAGCTAAGGATTCCCAAGTACTGATGAGAACCCTGTGAAAATCACTGATCGTGTGGTCTCAAAAGAACACATGGATGTGGGTGTGGTGGTCCTCACCTGTAATCTCAGTACTTGGGAGGCTGAGACAAAGGATCTCAGGTTCCAGGCCAGCCTTTAAAAATGTAGCAATGCCCTCAGCAAATTAGGGAAACGCTTTTTCAAAATAAAATAGGGCTGGGGGTATAGCTTGGAGGTAGAATTCCCTAGGGTTCAAATCCTGTACCAAAAAAGAAAAAGGAAGGAAGGAAGGAGGGAGTGTGCAGAGTGCATGAGGATGGAAAAAGGAGAATTTTGAGTTGAAAGAATTAAACCTTGATCAATCTGTTATCAGAGTGTGTACATGCAACACACACACAGAGAAAATATGTAGTAGAAAAATAATAACACAAATAATCTAATTAAATTGAATCAGTACACACTAGATACCTGCAATATCCTCAATAGTGGGGAAAATAGCATAGGAAAAGACATGAATGTTTAGAACTCAACAAGTAGATGTAATATAACCCTAAGGTTCCATTTACATGACAACTCTAATCTTTGCACATAAAAGGCATAGCTATGTTATAGTATAGAAGAATTTTCCCTTCTCTACACAACATTCACTCTGATGAATTGCAACTCAAGCAACTTAAACACTCTCCATAGTTTGAAAGCAGCACAACTCAAGTTAGCAGAAATGTTAACCTGGTTAATCTATCAATAGACTTTATAAAGATTCTTGGAAAAGATGCCAATTCAGACTATTTGCAAGGAATTGTGCCATGGGAGCAGGAATGTTTTCCAAAGGAAAAAAATCAAAACAAATGCATACTTCTTGAGATAGAAGCATGAAAATAGTACCTTTTCAGAATAATCTCAATCTTAAGAAAAGCAGTATCTGCTTTCAGAGTTTGATGAGATCTTAAGCATTACTTATTTATTTCACCCAACACTTCTATTGAGGATATAACTGAGACGGGAGGAATTGCAGTGCCTATATGCATGTTTATAATTATCCCAAAAAGCAAGGATGAATAGTAGCATCTCAGTTTGCAGACAAAACTGTAGAGTAAAATAATCAAGACCTAACAAGAAAGAAAAGAATAAACTGATCCTCTGTGAGTAGAGAGAAGAGTGACAATTCCATTTCAATGTGAACTTCTGTGGTAGTGCATTTAAGATAAACAACCTGAACTACTACAATAAAGTATTTGATTCTAACATATTGGTCATTATTTGAAATGAGATCTAGAAGACATTATTGTTTCTTCCTTATAAAAAGTATATGATTACAATAGAAAAGGCCTACATGAGGCCAATTGAAAAGATCTTTGAAAAATAAAAACTTAGTGTTCTTACATAATCTTGTATCACATCCAGGAAATCATCACCTGTGTCATTTGTACAATTTTGGGTGAAATTTAAGATAACTCAAAAGATGAAAATCATCATGTGAATCATGGTCATCATATGCAGAAAAATCATATTTCAGAGATTAAAAAAAGGGAAAGACTAAGAGTGAATATCATGTAAGTGTATTTTATCATGTATGTCATGGATAAAGTATGCATTGACCTGTTTTAATGATGTGATGAAAACTGAACTCTTGCAACTTGATCAATGTAATTATAAAATAAATAGAATTGGCTTATATAGTCAGCCAATAGTAATGTGCAAGGCACATTGTCATAAAGTGTGACATAATATGGTGACATTCAGACATCACTCAGGAAGTTTTTTAGGGGAAAACAGTGTTAAAATGTGATGTTTCATGGCATGGCTCTTAAAAAGGTGGACCTTTAAATATCTGGAACTATGTTACCTCACTTAATGCTTTTAACACACACACACACACACACACACACACACACATACACACACACACATTTGTGGTCTCTGAGGAAGGCATATTTCATACTCTTTTAAAAGGCTCCAAATTCTAACATACATAATTCAGAGATCTAGAATACATGGACATTTGAAAATAGAATAAAAAGATAAGATTTTCTAAACACCTTGGAGTCCCCATACCATATATTGCTGAAGCAATCAAAACCTCAACAGGCTCCATTTAAAGGAGGCCTCCGACTTCACGAGAAATGGAGGAATGACTTATAGTCTGGTTGAAATGTATTCAGACTTCATAATAACAAAATATTATTTCCAAGAGCAGCAATCTTTAGATAATCCTACCCAGCAAAACTCTCTCTCAAAATTGACAGGGATATAAAAATCTTCCATGACAAACAGAAACTGAAAGAATTTATGTTTTCCAAACCAGCACAAAAAAAATACTCAAAGAGATTAACTACAAGGAAGAACTAACAAGTAAATGTCAGAACCAGAGAAACAATAATTTCCAGGAAACAACTAAGCAAAGAAGAATAAACACCACCAAAAACAGAAGTCAAAACTCAAAATGTTAGGAATCAAAAATCATCTCTCAATAATCACATTGAATATAAATGGTCTCAAGTCCCCAATAAAAAGGCACAAGGTGGCAAAATGGATGAAAACCCAAAATCCAACTATATGCTGCCTGCAAGAAACACACCTTACAAGCAAAGATTCCCACAAACTAAAGGTGAAGGGCTGGAGTAAGGTAATCCATGCCAATGGAACTCGAAGACAAGCAGGAGTAGCAACCATGATATCAGATAAATTAGACTCCAAGCCTAAGCTTATCAGAAGGGATGAAAGCAGGTCATTTTTTACTAGTAAAAGAAACAATCCAGAAAGAGGAAATAACAAGTATCAACATCTATGCCCCAAACATAGGTGCAGCCACTTTCATAAAAAAAAAACTCTGTGTGATATAAAGACACACATAGATCCCAATACACTAATATTGGGAGACTTCAATACTCCTCTCACATCACTAGACCAATTTTCTAAATAAGAGGTCAGTAGAGATGCCTCAGACCTAAAGAATACCATAAACCAAATGGACCTATTAGACACATATAGACTCTTTCACCCAACTACAGCTGAATTCACATTATTCTCAGCTGCACATGGAACCTTCTCCAAAATAGATCACATTCTTGGCCACAAAGCAAGCACTGGCAAATTAAAAAAATGTATCTTTTCAGACCACAATGGAGTGAAACTAGAAATCAACTGTAGGAAGACCCAGAGTAACCATGTAAACACATAGAGACTGAACAACACACTGCTGAATGAAGATTGGGTCATAGAAGAAGAAAGGGGAGAAATTTAAAAAATTCCTAGAAACTAATGAAAACAGAGACACAACATATCAAAACCTCTGGTACACTTTGAAGGCAGTACTAAGAGGAAAATTTATGGCACTGAGTGCCCACATAAGAAGAACAGAAAATCACCAACTAAATAACCTAATGACACAGCTCAAAGTACTCAAAAAACAAGAACAGTCCAACCCCAAAGCTAGTAGAAGACAGGAAATTATGAAAATCAGAGCAGAAATTAATGAAGTAGAGAATAAAAAGATAATACAGAAAATCAACAAAACCAAAAGCTAGTTTCTTGAAAAAATAAACAAGATAGATAAACCATTGGCCAACCTAACCAAAAGAGAGAATCAATCCAAATTACCAAAATAGGAGATGAAAAAGGTGATATTACCACTGACAGTATGGAAATACAGAGAATCATCAGAAACTGTTTTGAAAAACTATACTCCAACAAAATGGAAAATCTAGAAGAAACTGACAAATTTCTAGACACACATAAACTTCCTAAATTGAGTCAAGAAGATATGGAAAACTTAAACTGACCAATAGCAATCAAAGAGATAGAAACAGCAATAAAGAGTTTACCATCAAACAAAAACCCAGGACCAGATGGTTTTCCAAGTGAATTTTATAAAACATTTATAGAAGAGCTAATCCCAATACTACGTGGTTGGTGGGATTGTAAATTAGCGCAACCACTTTGGAAAACAGTATGGAGGATCCTCAGACAAATGGGAATAAACCTACCATATGATCCAGCAATACCAATTCTGGTTATCTACCCAAAAGAATGGAAACCAAACTATCAGACTGACGCATGTGTATCTATGTTTATAGCTGCACAATTCAGAATTGTCAAACTATGGAAACAACCAAGATGTCCATCGACAGGTGAATGGATTGCAAAACTATGGGATATGTACACAATGGAATTTTACTCAGCCATAAAGAACAAAATCATGTTATTTGCAGGGAAATGGATGCAACTGGAAAACATTATGTTATATGAAATTATTCAGTCACAAAGAATAAAAAAGCATATGTTCTCCCTAATATGCGGATGCTAGGGAGAAGATGTGATACAAGAAGGACTCCAGATGAAAAAGGAGAAATCCTAGATAAGCAAAGAAGTTAACTTAACTGAAGGAGATGGACAGGGGGTGGGGAGTCACCCTAATGCACATGATGTACTTTCACAAATACATCAAAGTCAATCACTAAATTGAACTTGAGAAAGAGGGAGTGGGGTGGGAATTGGGGAAGAGGTTAAATGAGAAATGTGTGCATATATGCCTTTATCAGCTTGTACCTAACAAATATGTATGATTACAATGTACCAATTAATATAAAAAAAGATTCCTATAAATTTAATTGGTTTTACTCTCAATCCCATGTGTTATTTTAAAAAGCACTGAGATTAAAAATAGGAGAAAGCTGATGGAAATCTGATGTGGATAAAATACGTATTTTTATTAAGCCATGTTACTCCTGGCAACTGCTCTCATGGTATGGTGGTGGCAGCATTCTTTAAATGCCAACATTCCACTGGTACTGAGCATTGGCACTTTCTGCAAAGAACCAAGTTCTCTGAAGTCTAATCTGTGTGAATTTCCCACCTTAGCCCTGACAGACTGCATAATGTCAGGGTAGATTGAATATAATTACAGAGCCTCATGATGAGTATTCATATTCAGAGATAGGTTATCACTCTACACTCACACACATAGTAATGAAAATTTATTTGGGACATTTTTTTAAAGCTTCACTCAATGAGATCTTAGTCCTTTGGTTTCTTCTACTTTAGTTGTTCATTAGTTAGCTATTCATTAATCAGCATATTTCATATGAATGTCCTGGTCTTTCTGATTTCTTTCTTCTACTGTGCCTCTCCATGATGCTACCTGGGTATCTTGGAGGCATATGTGACTCTAGAATCAGCTTCTTTCACAGACCACTTTCCTTAACCATCATCACCCAAAAACCTATGTATCCTGTGTATGGAATGAGCTGGCTCAGAGATCCAGGAGAGTAATTCTTTGGTTCATCCATCTAGCCATCTTCTTCCTCCAACTGCAGCCAGATCTCTGAGCACAAACTTGTGTTTGTGCTAGAATTCGAAACTTCTCCAGTTTATGCCCAACCAAACAGATTTATGATGCCAATAAATATTCTTATGTATCTTCCATACATACCTGGATGTTTGCACACCACCCTCAGGGATATCCCCAACACAAGAACTTCTGCATCTGACCTTCTCTCCCTATTCTCTGTGTGTTCTGTTCTAAGCAAAGTTTTTAAAAATTTCCCTAACTCTCTTAATTCTGTTTGCTGCTGTAGATATTTTTTTTTAATTTTTTAGCATGGAATTTTATACATTTCTTGGGTACAACAGGGTTAATTACACATTTTTGTTGGGTACAAACTAGTACAGGTAAAGACATCCATGCACATATTTCTCATTAACCCTTCCCCAATTCCCACCCACCCTCCCCCTATCTCCTGGTCAGTTTAGTGATTGACTTTGATGTGATCTTAT
>PVLC010018513.1:0-31913 GCA_004027655.1 Graphiurus murinus
GACAGTCTTCAGTGGATTCTTGAGGAAATCATATCAGCCCTGCAGGAACCTTAGAAACATCTATTACATCCACAAGTTTTATTCATTCTGAGGCTCAAAAAGGTGAATGCTTCTCCCCAGGGCACATAGCAGCAGAGACAGGTGGAAATCCAGTGTCCCATTCTGAAAGACCAAAGGGCAGCTGGAAGCTTGTGCAACTGCTTAGGAGGCTACGTGGTGCTTCGCTTAAAAGTGTTTTTGAAATGGAACACTTTTTTTTTTTTTTAAGCGTATTGTGGTTTTTAAATTGTATTGAATCCTTTGGGACTCGGTCATTTAAGCCTCATTTAATCTCACTAGGAGATTGGTATGAAAATTATCCCCATTTTAAAGATGAGCAAACCAAGGCCCACAGAGTCACATGGTCAGGGTTACTCAGTTAGAAAGTGGTGGAGCCAGAATTCAAGCCCAGAGGGCCCAGGCCTGCTCTCTGCACTTTGTCACTACGCTTCTAATTCTTTGTGCCCCAGTGGTGGCAAACAAATATTTCCAGAAGACTTCCTGCATCTCAGACCCCCCTACCTGTAGTGAGAATTGAATTACTCTCCTTGGACCCAGAAGCACTCTTCTTGGGCCTCCAGGGAGCCCTTCTATTGGAAATGAGCTTTGGAGGATGGATGGTCAGGGCTGGCTGGGGCTCTCCACCCCCTACAGCCAAAGTGTTTAGTACAAAGTGACCCTCATGGCAGAGCTGAACTGGGCACACGAAAGCAGGCCTTGCTTTTATTATCATACCTATTCTCAAATTGTCCTCTCCAATTCACCTTGCACACCATTTGGATCACAACCACTTTGGGCTTTTTGTTGTTGTTGTTGTACTGGAGATTGAACCTAGAGGCATTCAACCTCTGAGTTATACCCACAGCCCGATTTTTTACTCTTATTTGGAAACAGGGTCTTGCTAGGTTGCTGAGAGCCTCACCAAATTGCTAAGACTGGCTTCGAACCTGTGATCCTCTTGTCTCAGCCTCCCAAGCACTAGGATTAAAGGCTTGTGCCACCTGTTTCCAAATAAGAAGGAGAGAGAGAGAGAGAGATCCTGGAAGGGGGAAGGGGCCATAACTGGCAGGAATGTGCAATGAAGAGAGAGAGACAGAAAGATAGAAAAAGAGAGCGGAGAGAGGATCAGAATGGGAGGTATTCATAATCAGGAAGACAGACATGGAGGTAGGAAGGGAGAGGGGGCAGAGGAAGAGGAAGAAGAAGCAGAAGAAGAGAGGGAAGAGAAAGTAAGAAAGGTAGAGGAAGGAAAGGCAGGTAGAGAGGACCACACGGTTCCGAGGAAGGGACAGGATGGACACAGGGCCGGGGGCGGGGGGGGGGGTTGATTTCTTGTACCCTAGGCTCCACCTCAGAAACAATGTCTCTGGCAGGGCTGCCCCAGTGTGTAGCCAGGGGGAAGCAGGACAGAGTGGGTGAGAGAGGGAGAGGCAGGAGATGGCCTCGTTAGGCAGCCAGGAGCACAGGAGGAAGGGAGAAAGGAAGAGGGGGAAGACTCCTCCCTGGGCTGGCCCCTGGGTGCCTGTGTGTGGAGCCCTGTGCCCCTGACCCAGCCTGGCCTTTGTGAAAGGGCCTTCCTTCCTCAGGCCTCCCCCAGTCCAGAGGCCAGAGAGGGAGTCCCTGGCAGACACAGTACCTCCTTCCATCTCAGTCCAGCAGGGAGGGTGTGGCCGAGATGCCAGGACGTCCCAGCCCCAAAGCCCCTGTAGCAGAGGCTCCCTGCACACTGCCCCTGCAGGCACCACGATTGTCAGAACACCCTCTGGGTGGACGATGGGATCCATTCTAGAGAGGGGAAGAGCGAGGTTCCAAGAGACAGGTCTCCCTGTCTGCCAGTGGCCAAGTGCTTAGGCCAGGCCTGGCACACAGCCAGTGCCCAGTAGTGTCAGTTCTGGGTGTTGTTACAAAGCCCAGGCTCCTCTGTCTCGTTTGGACTCTCCCAGGGTGTGCTGTCTCCACGCATCCCTGGGCATCAGGGTAGAGCGGGTAGCGGGCTGAGCTGGCCGACACAGGGCCCGCCCTCCACTCTCCAGCGAGGCCTCAGGAGGCTCCTGGGAACCTGGTGAGTTACTTCACTTCTGGGTCTCGGTGTCATCATCCATCAAATGGCGATGCCGACAGGGTCCTGGAGGGATTAAAGAGAGAAGCTCCGTGCTAGCACCTGGTACCTATGGCTAAACACCGGCTCTTCCCCCTTCCCTGAGGGCAGACCTGGGCCTCCCTTTGCCTGCTTCATGGTGGCTGTGTTAGTCAGTGATGTCCTCAAGAGGCTGCGTCAAGAGCCACGTGCAAGATGCTTAGAGAGGCACTGGGGGTCCCAGAGGTGCCAGAGACCAACAGCAAGGCTGTCCTTGGCCTGTCCACACACAGCTTCAGTGCCATCCAGGCACGGGGACATGGCCACCCAGGCAAAGGCCCACCAGGCCTGTGTCTTTCCCCCGGCCCCCAGGCACCCAGCACAGGGAGATCAACGCAGAGACGAACGCAGCCTCTGTGACGGGCCGAGTGGACAAGGAGGAGCCGGAGCACAGGCCTCCCCTGAAACGCAAGTTGTGAAATGTCAACATAATTATGAAAATGCAAACACAGAAGCATTTGCTTATGGGAACTAATGGTTTTTAATGAAGGTAATCAGCTTAGTTAAATCAAATTATTAGCTTTGACAATAGATGTGTAAACAGGAACTTAATGAATTTGTTGATTGCTCTTGCCTGCTAAAAAGACATTACAGTAGTCATCTAGCCTACATAACACATCTGGGCTGCCCTCCCCTGGTTGGGCAACACCTCCCCCCTCCCCCGCCGCCGCCGCCGCCAACACACACACACACACACACACACACACACACACACACACACACAAACACAGACACAAACACACTGGGAGCTCCCCGAGGCAGAGAACCTATCTCCTTCATCAGTTCAGAGGATCCCAGAGGGTGGGGCTCTTCTCATTTAGTTATGTTTTTGTTTCTCCTCTAATATACTCTTCACATGGTTGCTGCCCAGGAGGCAGTCTTTGGGGAACCCAAGATAGAGGAGACAGAAGTCAGGACGAAGAAGGAAAGAGGTTCAGACATGGTCTCCTGTGTCCCTACACTTTTGCACATATGGTGTTATTTAATCACAGGAGGACACCTTATACTATTATGAATATTTTATCTTGTTTATGTTTGTGGCGGGGGGGGCACTGGGGATTGAACCCAGAGGCATCCTATCTCTGAGCGACACCTCCAGCTCGATTTTATTTCTTATTTGGAAACAGGCTCTCACTAAGTTTCGGAGGGTCTCGCTAAGTTGCCAAGGCTGGCTTTGAACCTGCGATCCTCCTGTCTCAGCCTCCCAAGTACTGGGATTACAAGCATGTGTCACCATGCCCAGCTTGTTATGAGTATTTTAGAATTTAGGAAACAGGCACAGCAGCGGGAGGGGTGGTTTGGTGGTGGTGCCTTGAACAGCTGGTGGCGGAGGTCCAGCTAGGCTGGGAACCAACCTGTGCTTGCCGTCATTGCGCACCTAGTCTTCTCTTACCTAGAGATGACCTGGGCCCAAGAAGACGCCCTCCTTAGGTGAAGGGAGCAAAGAGGACTTCTCCCCAAATGAAGAGGTGAGACCCAACTGGGGCATAAGAGGATACTGGTGCAGGCGGTCAGAAATGGAGGGTAGGCCTCTGAGCCCATCGCTGGGACTCTTCATGAACTAGAAGATAGAAACCAGGCCTCCCACCTCTGCAGACGCCTTGGCAGCAATGAGTCCTCAAAGCTTCTAGTGAAGGAGGAGATAGAGGGTGGAGATGTGTCTCGGTGATAGAGTTCTTGCCTAGCATGTGCAAGGCCCTGGGTTCAGTTCCTAGCACCACTTACACAAAGATAAAAATAATAATAAAGCAAGTTTAGTTGCTATTTTAAAAAAAAAGAGGGGGTGCAGAAGGAATGCCTCCCCTGAAACTCTGAAACACACACACACGCACGCACACACAGGCACACGCATGCACACACACACGTACATGCCAGACAGGTGTGCTGGTCCTACCGTTGGATGAATAATGCAGCGAGCATGGGCAGGGGTTGGGGTGGGGGCCAGGTAGGGGCTGAGGCAAACAGCAGGAAGACACTCCCCAGAGACAACTCACCCACACCACCCAAAGAGATACCATCAGGCAGTTACACCGCAAACAGAGCCGCCGTCAGGGCAGCGGTGGCGACGCTGCTGTCTCTCATCTGGAGCCTGGAGCCTGCAGATGGGAACATTAGTCAGACAGACGGAGGGAGGGAGAGTGCACTGAAACCACCTCAGGCCCTGGCCGAGTTCTCCTGGCAAACAGGCCAGCCCGAGAGTCTCCACGGGCCCCTGCCGGATCTGGAGCTGGGGAGAAAGAGAGTGAGGCCCCAGGGCCTGCCCTAGGTGGAGAGAACAGATTTGACATTGCCCTGACCCCTGGGCTGGTGGCAAAGGCTCTCCCCACCACCCAGCAGCCTTGATCTTGGGGAATCACATTTCCTGCATTCTGACTATTGGAGCCCCAAATTAGAGAAGCAAAATGTTCACCTTCGAGTGAGAACCATTACTTAAAGAACAGAACCAAGAGTCCAGAGGTACAGCAGGGTAGAAAATGGCAAAGTTGGAAGGTGTAAGAGGAACTTCTAGCCCACTGTTCACCACCCCAGTAAGAGGGAGTGAGGATAGCTTCCAATTGGGGGTGACACAGCATTGCCACTGTGCCCGTGTGTCTTATCAACCCAACAGATGGCGATACCGGGGCACTAGGTGTCCATGTCTTCCCAAGGGAATTTTTGTAGGAAGAGTCTGTCTCCGGAGAATTTGTCCATGACCTCAGGGTGTCTGGCCAGGTGTGGTAGAGCAATTTGGCAACTCTAGAATTCCTTCCCAGAAGGAACAGATCTCTTCTCAAGTTGAACTTGGTGATACAGAAATAGGAAATTGAAAAATTGCCTTGCCACTGGACCCAACCCTAGGACAGAGGCTGCCACCAGGGTGGAAGAGTCAGATCCAAGGGATTAAGAAAGAGGCTTCCTTTCCAGCCTCTGGCTGCAGCAGTAAACACTTCCACCCCGTCCAGAGCCCTCATCACATACTGTACATTCCTCTACTAGCACAGTGTGTAGTAATTAAATACATACCTCCTTCCCCAGATAATGAGCTGCCGCAGTGCGGGCTGGTGTGCCTGACTCAGAGTGGACCCTCGGTATTTGTCGTGATGATGGCTGAGTGACTATATGAATCCACAGATTAATACGCAGATGGATGGGTGGATGGAAGAATGGAGGGAAGATGGATGGAAGAATGGCAAATGGTGGCAGCCATACGGATGAATGGATAGATAAGTACAACCGATTCCAATGTCCACACAGGTGTCTTTGCCCCACAAAATGTCCTTCTCAGAAGTGATGTAGAAGCTAAAAATAGAACTACTATACTACACTTCTTCTTAGTATTTGTCCAAAAGAACTGAAGTCAGTATACTTGAGAGACAAACACATACCCATGTTTATAGCAGCTCAATCCACAACAGCCAAGTTAAAGAAGCAGCCTTGGTGTCTGTTGACAGATTAATGGATAAAGCATGGTGTGGATACACAATGGAGGTTTTTTTGTTTGTTTTGTTTTGGTACTGAAAATTGAACTCAGGGGCATTCTACCTCCGAGCTATACCCAAGCCCTACTTTTTATTCTTTATTTTGAAACAGGGTCTCACTAAGTTGCGGAGGGCCTCACTAAGTACCTGAGGCTGGCCGCGAACCTGGATCCTCTGGTCTCAGCCTCCCAAATGCTGGGATTACAAGCGTGCGCTGTCACGCCCAGCTCCACAATGGAGTTTTATTCAGCCATAAAGAAGAACAAGATTATGTCACTTTCAGGAAATGAACAGAAATGAAGATCGTAAGTTTGAGCAAAATAAGTCAGACTCAGCTGGGCATGGTGGTACACTCCTGTAATCTCAGTACTTGGAAGGATGAGATCGGAGGATCTCAAGTTCAAGACCAGCCTCGGTCACTTAGTAAGACCCTGTTTCAAAATAAAAAATTTAAAAAAAAAGGGGGGGGCTGATGGTATAGCTCAGAGGTAGAAAGTCCCTGGGTTCACACACACACACACACACACACACACACACACACACACACACACAGAGTTAGATTGAGAGGGAATAGTGTTGTTTTCTCTCATATGTGGAAGCTAGAGGGAAAAAACAGGGCGAGGAGGGAATGCTGTGAAAGTAGAATGGAGAACATTAGAGTAGAGAGAAGGAATTATGGAGAGGGAGGAAGGGAAATTGATCAAATTGAGTTTTTGTGTATGTGTGAATATGCCACAATGAAACCCACATTCTGACCCCGGTGTGAATGTGATGCATGCCTGTAATCCCAGTACTTGGGAGGCTAAGACAGGAGGATCACAGAGTCAAGAACAGTCTCAGCAACTTAGCAAGGCAAGGCCTTCAGCAACTTAGGGAGATTCTGTTTCAAAATAAAAGATAAAAAGGGCTGGGGGTGTAGCTTGTGTAGCTTAGAGGTAGAATGCCCCTGGGTTCAATCAATCCCCAGTTACTTACACACACACACACACACACACACACACACACACACACACACACACCCCACTGTAGATGTGTACCAATAAAAAAATTTAGAAGAAGATAAAAAAAAAAAAGGAAAAAAAGTGATTTAGAGGCCCAGATCAATTTCTTCCCACCCTTCAAAAAACTCCCTCCAGGTTGTGGTTGTATCTAAGGACTCTTGCAGCCCTGTTGGCATATGAACAGGAAGGAAAAGTCAGTCAAAACTAAAGAATGGAGAGGCTCCAAAGGGGAGCCAGGCAAAGCCCCATACAGCCCTAACCTGGTCTCCAGAGAGGAGCAAGAGGAGTCTCTTTGGCGGGGGTAGTCCTGGCTCTGTCCAACTCCAGAACCCCTGTGACCATGAGGCAGAACCTCTGCTAGAGGTTGGCGAACTTGAGTTACCCTTAACCTGCAACTACCCTAGTTCCAAGCCTTAGTCCATCCCAATAACAATAGGAGAACACTTACATAGCAATTATCATGTGCCAGGCACCCTTCCAAATGCTTTACATATATTAACTCACTGAAACCTTGCAACAGCCTTTACATATTATACATTCCTCTACCGGCACAGTGTGTAAGAATTGTTGTTATTCTCACAGAGAGAAGTTTCATAACTTGTTCAAGGTCAACAGCTAATAAGTGGTAAGGCCATGATTTGAACCTGGAGATCCTGGTTCTTTACTCCTAATTACCAAATTAGGCTGCCAAATGCGTCTGGTTCTGCTGCGAATTCAACTCCCAACCAACCCAATCCTAATTTCACCCTCCACTGTATAACCCTAACTCTATCCCCAACTTCAGCACCCCCTTGATTCATCTTTTATACCCTGATCTCACCAGTAATAGAGTCCTCTAGAGATGAATTCCTTTGCCAGAAACAGGCAAATAGACATACCCAGAATGTGGGGCATTCCATAGGGCAGCAGACCTGGTTTCTGCAACCAGTCAATGACATGGAAAAAATTAAAAGAAGGGAAGTAAATGCTCTAGTTTCAGAAACTTAAGAATCATAATAGCCAAATATGAACTGTGGCTCTTATCTGGATCCAGCCCAATAGAAATAAAACAACCATAAGAAGACACTTTTGAAACCTTTGCAGTAGTTTGATAATAGCTTGAATATTCAATGATGCCGAGGAATTAGTGTTAGTTTTGTCGGGTGTTGATAAAAAGTGTCTATAATGCTGAAGTAGAGTTGATTCTGGTTATATTATATAGGTGTTTTCTTTTTTTTCCTGCAGTGCTGGGAATTGAACCCAGGGCCTTGTACATGCTTGGAAAGGGCTCTACCATTGAGCTACATTCCCGGCCTAGTTATGTTATATAAAGTCACCAAAACACTGAATTAGCAGGTACTGAATCATTGCTCCAGGAGAAAACACAGGGTTAGGTTCCCGAGAGCCTCTGTCTGGTCACAACATTTTCATCTACTGATCCATACATAAATTTGTTTTATGCTATTTCTATTGAAGGATACCTAATTAAATATACATTGCTAATTCCTTAACATTGAACTCATGGCCAACAGTACTATAACTCATGCCTAAATGAAGCTCACCTAACACACATACTTCTAGGAACACCAGGCAGTACATCAGCCCAACTCGTGGTACCATTTTAAATAACAAAATGAGCAACAAAAGACACAAAGGTGCAAAAAATATGACGCTAAATAGACCATGAAAAGGACACTTGTTTAAGTAAGAGAGCTATATAACAAGAAGGCGAGAGTGTCACTTCTCTTGACCTAAGCCAGAAACCCACCATCTCCAGCAATTCCAACTTCTCTGCTGGTGTCTGTGAATGACCAAGAAAGCATCGTGAGTGTTGACATTAGCATTCCAAATAGGTTTTTAAAAGCGGGCAAATTTGCAAACTGGGAATCTGAATAATGAGGATCAGCTGTATTTAGGAATAAAATGACATGGTGTCTGGGATTTGCTTTACATTAACTCAGTGGAAAGAGAAAAAAAAGGATTGGGGGAAAAAAAGAAATGGAACAAGTGCTGGAAAGCACTGCTAATTGTTGATTGCAGGGTAATGGGCAGTTGGGATTTGCTGGTCCGAGTCCTCAAAGAAGCAGGCCCCCAAGATGGGATTAAGGGTTTTATTTTATTAGGGGAAATGCGGGTGAGAAAGGAAATGAAGAAGGAGCCAGGAAGGCTGGGAGAGGCAGCTATCACTCTGAATGTGTGTTGGCAGGAGGAGGGAGGGAGAGGAGGCTGGGTAGGTGCATCCTGGCCTGTGGACAGGTTGGCAAAAGCATGGGGACATCTGCATGTAAAGTAAAGCATGCACTCTCGGCCGCCACAGTGGAGGTTCATTCAACTATTCTTTTGGAGAGATTCGAAATTTTTTTCTCAGTGAAAATTAAAAGAATGGAGAGAGCAGAAGAGTCTGGGGAGGAAGAAATCCGAGCAAGCTCTCCTGTGCAGTGCATTTGCAGGCCAGACAGATTGACACGGGCAGGCCACACGCCGTCCTCATTGTAATACCACAAGGTTGGATAATAATGCCACACAGTTTCCAAATCTCTTCCACTCCTCCCCACTGAACCCTCACACTTACTTCAAGAGCTGGGAAGGGCAGGTACTTGGGTATCATCGTACCCACTGGGCAGGTGAGTACATCTCTGAGCACCCAAACCGCACTTAAGTTAGGAGAGTTTCTCAATGTCATTCTGCTGAGCCGGAGGCAGCAAGGAGGCTGTGCAGGTTCTCAGTCCGGTGACCTCCCTCGACTCTTCCTTGGCCCACCTCTGGCCAGGCCCCAGAGACAAGGAGCCTTTCTCTTCTCTAGTGTCTGGGCCCTCACCACCCTACACCATCCATGGGCCTCTCCCTTGCCCTACACCTAATCCCAAGCCTCAGAAACCTCCAGCAAATCTGTCCCTCCTCTACCCCGGCCCTAAGGTGCACCCACCCTAGCCCTCCCCTGGCCCAGATCGGTAGCCCCCTGCCTCTTCTCCACCATGCTTCAGGGCCTCATTCCTCAACGAAGCTCCTACAAACATGGTCTCATCGAGGCCAGAGCAGCCCACCAGCCGCTCTCCTAAGGCCCCACCAGCTGACTGAACCTTTGCAATCAGCAAAGGACAGTGATCACTCATTTTAAACCTCAATTAAGAAAAATGTCATGCCCCTCCCCCCGCAAGAAAACTCCATCTTTGCAGTACTATGCCTTCATTATAGTTTTTAAATTGTAATCTATTATTATTTTATACATCTCTTCACTAAAAGATGTGTGGAAGTTATGTTTTCTCTCTTATTATAGAACTGTGCACAATACCTGCAGTTTTTCCCCTTAGCCTTCAGAGTCCAAAAATATTTACTATTTTGGCCCTTTACAGGGAAGATTTGCCCACTGTTGGTCTAAATTCTTCCTTTGTGCATTCTAGTCCCATAACTATAAACATCCCTGCTTCCCCTGAAACACAACCAGACTTTCTGGGTTCGAATCCTGGCCCAACCGTTTACCATGCTGAGTAATTTATTTATACTATTCATACTTCAGTCTCTTCATCTGTAAAATGGGGATAATAGTAGGATAATAATTAAGTAAGTTATTATGAGGATTGAGTAAGTTAGTATTTGTACAGCACTTAAAGCAATACCCATCACATAATGAGCCTATCTGCGTGTTTGATAAATAAATAAAACCTCTCCCAGCCCAGTGTAACCTCCAGTGCTCCATTACAGACCCATCTCCTCTATGTGGCTTTCCTCTCTCTTCACTGAACCACTACCTGCTTATCTTATCGCTGGTGTACAATGAGAGCTTTGTTAACTCTCGCTCTGTCCCTGTGCTCTGTTCCCTGCAGTCTCCTTGAGGGCAGAGATCATGTCTTCTCTTCCTTATTTTCAAGATGATTGCAAAGCTGAATATAAAATGAAGGCATGTGCGTGCACACACACGTACACACACAAAGAAAGAAAATGGAAGTGATACTCAACAAATATAACAAGGAAAAGCTTTCTTAAATTAAAAGTGAATGGAACTGTTGTCCAAGAAAATAGTTTCAGTTTAATGCCTTAAAATCTAAGTCTTCTCTACATCAAAAAAATAAGCAGGAAATAAAATCAAACTGGAAACAATATTCAAAACAAACACAGCCAGTAAAAGGAGAGTTAATATCCTTAATATAAAAAAGTTCTTACAAATAAATGTAAAAAAATCTTATGACCAAAATAGAAAAATTGTATAGGAACTTAAGTGGAAATATAAGTGACAAATAAATGCATTTATGATCCTTAGTAATATGCAAGTACACGTAAAAAGAATGTCAAAAACAATCTTACACATGAGATTAAGAGATAATTTTAAAATCAGAGTATCCAAGACTAGCCAAGGAACAAGAAAAAGAGCACTGCTGGTAGGAGAATGAACAGATCATTCCAGTGAATTAGATTATCTGAGTCAAAGGCCTTTTTAAAAGTCTTACCTTTGGACCCAGATTGTGACTTCCGAAAATTCAGCCCAAGGAAATCATCTGATAGGTAGATAAAGATTTTTGCCCAGTATTGTGAAAAACAAATACAACTTACATGTCCAATAATAGGGGATTGGTTTAATAAGTTATGCTCCACCCATTTGACAATACATTATGCAATGATTTAAAATAATGTTTACAGAGTGTTTCATGAAATGCATGAGATACAAAATTGTACAGTTTGACTACAAGTGTGGTTTTTAAGTGCATTAAAAAAAATGGGAGGAAATTGCATGACTCCCCATCTTCCTTCCAGTGTTGGGGAGAGCTGATTCTGACATGGAGGCGAGTGCGTCTATCTTTGCCTGTGAGTCTCAGGGTCCCAATGCACATCAGTGTGGCTGGCGGGAGGATATCTCCATCATCCTGGTGCACAGCACTGTGCACTGGGATGGAAATGATTACGAAATGGGATATTTTCACTTGTGGACATGGGTGTGAACACACACAGGGGACATGCTGAGTCTGTGCACGTGTGTCTCGTGTAGGAATTTTGCATTCACTCAAAGTAATTGGCAAGCAATACGGACAATCCTCAGTCATGCCCCCATAAAAAAGTACACTTGGCCTCCCTGCGGGCCCTTGCCAAAAGCACGGTCATACCTGCATTGGGAGTCCGGGGGATCGCAACAAGAGCAGGTTCAGACCTGCTGGTTCTGATGAAAAGTGACTAGAAGCTCCCCATGTTTGTTGCCACACTATTCACAATAGGCAAGAAATGGAAACAACCCAAGTGTCCATCAGCTGATGAGTGGATAAAGAAAAGGTGCTGGTACGTATACACGATGGAATACTATTCAGCTGTAAAGAGAGTGCAATCTTGTCATCTGTGATGACATGGATGGAACTGGCGATCCTTATGTTAAGTGAAATAAGCCAGGCACAGAAAAGCAAGCACTGCATGATCTCACTCAGGTGCAATCTAAAAAAGCTGATCTCACGGAAGTCGAGAGTAGGATGGTTCTTACCAGAGGCAGGGGAGAGGGTGGGATGGGGAGAGATTGATCAATAGTTCCACTGCTGTTGAACAGTGGAGCTACTAAAGATAACCAAGATGCACTGTGCATCTTGCGAAGCTAGAAGAAAGGACTTGGAACACTTTCACCAAAAAGAAATGATCAATGTTTGAAGAGATAGCTATATTTATCTTGGTTTAAACATGACACAACATACACGTGTATCCAAATATCACATGGCAATCCCATAAATATGGACTTTTTAATGTGTTACGTATCAGTTGAAAATAAATTTAATTAAAACATTTTAAAGATGTGGTTAGAAATCTCGAGGGTGTAGAAGGGGGCTTCACCTGCGTCCTAAGGCCCTGGAAAGCCAGATCCACATGGCAAGACAAATCAGCTCACTAGACCCAGTCTAAGAGTGCCCAAGCATGGGGCTGCGGAGAGGAGGCCTGCCTTTGCCCCAGCTGCAGGGAGCTGGAGCTCCTACCCTAGGCCACCTGCTTGGAGGCAGCCTTCCGGCCCGAGTCTCCCACGTCTCCCAGGCTCTTCTGTTTCCATTCCCAGGAAGGGGCCATGTGGTGGGGTGATTTTCCACTCAGGAGTGTCTGCCTGATTGCCATCTCCCCAGAACCCGGCTGGCTCCGCCCGCTGGCCTGGTTGGTGATAAGTGGGCCCCACCTGCCACCCCCGCCCCAGGAGCAGGTGGGGGCAGGTCGACGATGGGGGTGTGCCAGGATCCTATCTGGAGCACCCAGCCCAGATCTCAGAGGATGGAACTCCCCAGACACTCCAGCACCTTCCCAGAGCCGCCTGACCAGGAAACGAACCCTGACCCCAGGCACTTGGCCTGTGTATGCCCTCCTCCCAGGGCCCACCCTCCTCCAATCAGGTCATCTTGTCCATCCCTCTGCTCCAAGCTTGGCTGATGCTCAACTCAGCACGCATTTATTGAGCACCTACTCAGCCTTGGGGAGCTCCCTGAGAGCCCGGCCTGGCTATACCGAGTATGAGTCATAACAACCTCTTGCAAAACGGGTAAGGGATGACTTAGCCAGTTAGTAGGGAAAGAGCCACTAAAACCCAGCCAAGGTGTGCAAACTCCCAAAAGGTGGGGAGGCCGAGTGGGGAGAGAGGAGCAGAGGGGACATAAGGAGCCTCAGGCCTTTCCTGCAAGCGGGCTGAGCGCACTTGCACGTCCCATCCCAGGAAGTGCTGAGCGCTTGCTGTGGGTCGGGCATGTGCTCAATGCTAAGCTGATACCATCTCTGCTAGGAAGATGATATTAATCAAAGAAAGCTAAGACTGCAACTGTATTAAGAGCTTTAAACCAAAGGTTCACAGAGCCAGGAGAACCCACACAGCAACGTCCTCTCTGTCCCACCCGGGGTGAGGGCAGCTGCCTCCTCCGCTCACCCCTAGAGCCCATAGGCCAGTCCCCAGCATCACCCCCAGGCCAGCCCCAGCTCCTGAAGTCGGCACAAGCGTGGAGTCAGAGTCCTTAAGTGGCAGGATCACGGAAGGGCTTCTGGCCATGCCATGGGAGAGACGGACACCCACCCACGAGACTGAGCAGAGCAGCAGGAGTGGAGTGGGGGCATCGCAGAGAGCAGGGAGGGTGCCCAGGGAGGGTGAGGGCTGGCTGAGGACTGGGCGTTCAGGAGCTGTGGAGCCCAGTGGGGGGCCCAGGCAGAGGAATGGAGGGACCCAGGCCAGATGCACACAGGCCCCGGGGCACAGCCAGAAGTGCAGGGAGGGCGTTCTACAGAGGGCCCTGGTGGCTGGTGGGGCGAGGGGGAAGCCAGGGCTGGCTCTCAAAGGCCAGGTCTGCCTCTCGTTCCTACTCTGAGGGACTAGGGAGTCATGGAAGGATTTTAAGCAGAGGGTGACATAACAAACTTGACATGTTAAGGTCGCACTGGTCATCACATGGAGAAGCAGTGGGAAACCTGCAGAGAGAGGCCCTGAGTCAGAGTGGACAAAGAGGTGGACGGAAGTGGAGCAAGCAGATTGGGGGCCGTGAGCTACCGGCCAGCAGGGGAGAGTGCCTCCTGACCTGCCCCACCTCGACCCTTTCAGAGTCCATGGATAGAAGTGGAGGATTTGGGGGATCAAATCGGGGTTGGAGGGGATCCACACCATTGTTTTCACCAACCCTTGTTTCCTTTCAATTATGCATGGAGGCAAGGAACCATGGAAGTACATAAAATACTTTTGACTTTGTCATCAGTAGAAACTAGATATTTTCATGTCATTATAGTTGGGAAGATATCTTGAAATATTGAGAATGTTCATTCCTATACTGAAATTACAACGATTAGACCTGCTGCTGAGAAGCCCATGCACTGGGACGTCACGGTATCCTATCATTTCTATCGCATGGCTTCCTCTCCCCGCTAAGCCCTGGCCCCCAGGTATTCTCCTAAGGGAAAAATAGCGAGCTGGTCAACCCATGAAAGCTAGTAATTTGATGGTGCCAATAAACCACTGAAATTGGTTTTGTTCAACTTTTATTGAGTAGAAATGGAAAGGAACAGGTTCTCATCTAATATAAATTACATACTTTTATATTCAGAATAAGAAACCAACTGCTTGCAATAAATTAATATATTTCAGTTTGCTTGAAATTGTCTTTATTTCACAGTCTTTCTCATTTTTTATAACTAGACACCGTTGGCCACGACCTCTTTTATGTGTACATCATTACCAAGGCTTGTTTATCATATATTTTTAAATTATCTTGTTCAGGTTCATGGTCATTCACTGCCTGGTCTTTGTTTTTTTAATCTGGACCTGTTTCTGAGAGTCAGGGTAAAGACTTTGAATTTTTATAATAAGGAGAATCACTTCTCCACGTGCACCAAACACTATCTGGCGGCAGGATTGCAGTTGATTGCAGCTCTGGCGCTGGGTCAGTGCAGACACACACAGTCAAGATAGATTGGCACACAGTTTTTAAAGCTTTACTGTCTATTTCAGTGGGAGTGGAGCTAGTGTGCATTTTGTTAGTTATGGATGGAGTCGCAGGTAGAAACCTGAGTTAAGTGACACCATGTTTGCAGCTTGAATCTTTTATACCCTCTAAAGACTAGCTACCTGGCAGGTGCCAGGCTGGCTTTCCCTAAATTACATTCTGCCTGCAAAGGGGAATTGAGCTCAAAGGTCCACTCTTATGGTCTCCCTAAATCAGTCCCTACGCCTCATATATAAAGAAGCCCAAGACCCAGTAGGAATCGTACCGAAAGGGAAATTTAACCTAGCTGTTGGGGCACTGGTCAAAGGTGGGGTAGATTACTGTGAAGACTCCAAATGAACATGGTCCTTCTGTAGCACAGGTGTGAAGTGGCCCTAGAAGCCTCTGCTCCCCCACTCCCCTTGAGGCTCCCAGGTCAGCCTCCTCTTCTCTGCTCCGCCCACCCAGGAAGAAAGTGATGATGGCACTTGCGGCGATGGGTGCAGCCACGCTCCTCCCAGGAAAATTTGCGTATAATAAGGGATGTGCCCAAATCCAAAAAGGTGAGTCACCTCTGCTACAATTCCAGACGCCACAAAATACAACCAGGGGCTCTCTGGAGACCACACGTCCATGCACTCCTCTAGTAACCCACGGTCCACCTGCCGATGGGGTTGGCCCTCCACCCGAGCCCGGATTCTTGTCAGGAAGGTCTCTGGGCTTCCGGACATCCTGTCATCTCTACTGGTAGTGTAGGCATCTTGCGTGACACCCCGTGTCCTGTTCCACAGGAGAGAGGACATAATCCAGGAAGTCTTGACCTTTCCTTCTAAAGTACAGGCTGTGCCAGAGAAGGAGAGCGAATCCGGCTGGGGCTGAGGAACCAGAGGAGTTAGTGCTGGGAGGCTTCCTGGAGAAGACGCAGCAGCCCTGGGCCCCTCACCAGAACTGCCCAGAACATTCCATAGGCATTCTGAAACTTCTGCAATGCAACCTCCCCACCCTATGTTCCTGGCCCCTGAATACAAGTTCATTCCATTCCTCTGGCTACTTCCCTGTCCGGAACATCTTCTACCCGAGTTGCTTCTCTGATATGCTGGTGGCTTCCATGGAGCTGCAGCTGAGCACCCAGCCCACCCAAGACCTTTCCCATGGCTCTTCTCCATGCGCAGTCACCCACCAGGCTGTTTTCCAGGTCCCAGCCTCCTTTCACCCATCACCCACGGTACTAAGGGAATCAACAATCTCCCCAGGGTCATGGCCTTCTTACCTAGAGCAGAGAATTGGAGCAAAGAATTGAAAAATGGCAACCAGGCATAGATATAGAAGCGGCTGTTCATGGTGCAGGACAAAGCTCAGACTACTTAGGTGGGCACTCCCAAATCATCCCTTACTCTGAGCCTCAGTGCGTAAACGGCAAAACACTGAACACCTGAATGGAGGTCTCCATCTGGAATTGCTAGCCAGATGGAGAGATAGACAAGTGAGTGAATTCCAGGCCAGGGCAGGGATTGGGGGCAGGTGTGGGTGGCTGCCTGCCTCACCTGTGCACAAGACCAACCCTGAGCAGGAGTTTCTATTCCTCCCCCCAGAATCCAAGGATTTGCCAAACAGGCAGCTCTCTCCTGGAAAGAGCGTGACTCAGGCCCCCAGGAGAGTTGGAATGAATCAGGGAGGCAGGACTGAGTGCCGAGGCCCCCACCCAGGGGCCCGAGCCTCTCCCAGCAGGAAGAGCAGGAGCCGAACGCCGAGCGCACTGGGTGAGAGGGCAATTCTGCCGCGCAGTACCCCTGGCCAGCCAATGGGGCACACGGGTACTCGCACTCACTCCCACATTCCAGACCTGTCAGGGCGTCTTCCCTGCGCTATCTTGTCATGCAGAATCTCTGAAGCCCCAGTCAGGGGGGCCTGGGCGCTCGCTTTGCACTTGTCCTCAGTGAGGGCCAGGCAATTACGTGGGCCTCAGCTCCTTTCTCTATTGAAAGGGGTGAAGGACTCTGCTGGACCTGGCCTCTTCCTGTCCTGAGTACAGAAGAAGACGGCCAATGCAGGACCCAGAAGCACCCAGGGAACCCCACGGGGTTGGAATCTGAGACCTGCCATCCACCAATTGTGTGGCTCCAAGTCTCCTAAGAGAAAGATGGCCCGTCCTCCTTGGCTGTTCAATGGGACCCTTGAGTCAAGCCCCCTTCTTGGCCCTCTCCCTGCACCCCAGAACCACCCACCCAATCACTGGCCCAACAGCAAGAACATGACATGCCCAACACTGAACACTGATCATCCCCCAAACTCCCAAAAGGTGCCGAAGGAAGATCCACCCTTCCATTGTTCAGACCCCAAATGTCAACCCCTCTCTTTCTCACCCCACATCCAACTCAGCCACAGATCCTCCAGGGCTACCTTCAAAACAGATGCAGCATCCCAAGTCTTGCGTGGCACCTTCCTCTCTTGCTGGCCGGAGCCCACAGTCCCCCAGAACCATCTCAGGGATCCGGCTCAGCCTCACCCTTCCCTCCCACCAGCATCCCCGCCACAGTCAGAGGGGTCCTTCGTAAACACTCCACTGAGGCCACCCACTGGTTAAAGCCCAAATCCACCATGCCCCCATCCTCCTGTTCTTACAATAAAACCAACATGGTTTTGGGAAAATCCCCCAGAAGCCTTACCAGAGCCTACGGGGGCCGTCTGTGTTGTGTCCTCCTTTACCTCTGAATGACGCTGACCTCTTCTTCTCTCTCCCCTCCTTGTGCCCCCTTCCTGTCTTTAGACAGTAATGTTGAGCCGGGCGTGGTGGCGCACGCCTGTAATCCCAGCATTTGGGAGGCTGAGACCGGAGGATCCGGGTTCACGGCCAGCCTCAGCAACCGAGTGAAGCCCCCCACAACTTAGTGAGACCTGGTTTCAAAATAAAGAATAAAAAATAGGGCTGGGGGTATAGCTCGAAGGTAGAAAGCCCCTGAGTTCAATCCCCAATACCGAAAAAAAAAAAAAGACAGTAATGCTGCCCTCTCCCTCCCTGTGCTCCAAGTCCAGGCTGAAAGGAGCCTCCACTGAAAGGCAACCCCCCCCCAGAACCCCCAACCCACTTTACTCTCCTTTGTTTTATCCCCATTCCACTTGTTACTTTCTAACATACTCTATACTTTACTTGCTGATCCTGTTTACTGTTTATTGTCTTTCTCCTCCTTCTATAATGTCAGCTCCGGGTGGGCAGGGCTTTTTGTCTGTTTACTTCCTCTGGATCCTTTGGCACAGAGTATGCATTCAGTGACTACTTGTGGGTAAATGCGTGAATGAATGAACCAGGGTCGGTAGATTACAGTGATTAAGAAAATTTTGGTAATCTGCCATTTCCTAACTGTGTGACATATCTCTTTCTGCCTCAGTCTCCTTATTTATAAAATTAAGCTAATGACAGTGACTGACTCATGGGGCTGCTGTGTGGATTAACATGAACACAACAGATGTTGACTGTGACCACGGGGCCATCTGCATGGTATCACGAGGAGGCAGGTGGGTCGGCCCATGTCCAGGTCAGGTAATGCTCCTAGGAAGCCCCGCTCTTCCTCTTGTTCAGAACCTAGGGAAGGCTTCCCTGTGCTGAGGATCCTGCTTCCAGGGACCAGAGCCAGCTCAGATGCTGGCAGTGTGACATGGAGGAACCCAGGCCAGTCAGGGAGGCCAGAGGACACAGGTTCAGGAGGGAAGTGGATCTCTCTGGGGCTGGGATGTAGTCATTTTTTAAATACATAGATCCCTCTTCTAGGAGCTGGAAGTAGATCACTTTTCCAAGTTTGGAATCTGAGCAAGCCCTCCCAGTTCCTCCTAGGAGCAGCAAGAACACTATGCAACCCAGTCCCGATCAGAGCCCCAGAAAAGTTAGTTCAGCCCTTCACCGTACCCACTTAACACTCAGATAACAGAGACCCACGGGCAAGAAGATCCGCCCAGGGACCCACCCACAGAGACATAGAGTTGGGGCCAAAGGCCAGGGCTTGCAACCTCAGAGTCAGGCCAGTTTCCCTCCACAGGGAGCCATGGCAGGGCTGCTCCCTCCCCAAACCAGAGGCTGCAGCTGCAACCTGTTTCTTGGTCTTCAGCCCCAGAAGATTCACTGCTCCACACCCTGCAGCTTGAGGTTTCCTCTAACCAAGAGGGAAAGACACTGGATGTGTCCTCGAGCCCCACTTCATGGTCTGTGAGTACCTCCTAACCCCACTATTTGACTTATGATTTCTACTCTACCAACTTCCAAGCAGTTTACCATAAAATGCATGCATATAATGCTGCAATGAATAAAAATTATTAATAGTAAGTAAAAATGCAAGAGGAGAAAGGCTCAAATCCACCAAACATAGAGCCTGACATGGATCATGGTGATTGTGGGTTGAATTATATCTGAGCTATCAGCACCCAAGGTGGAAAGGGAGACTCCAGGAGGCATGGAAACCTCTTTTTGTTGTCCCCAGCAGCTGGCCTCTGAGAGAGCCTTTCAGAATGCTGGAGACTGAGCCGGGTGTGGTAGCGCACACTTGTAATCCCAGCATTTGGGAGGCTGAGACTGAAGGATCCGGGTTCTTGGCCAGCCTCAGCTACCTAGTGAGACTGATTGAACATGAGGGTACTTTAGTCTCCTGGGCCACCTGAACGAATGCCCAGCTTTAGCCAAGCAACCCCATGGGCACCACATCCTTCTCTCAGGGTCTCTCCCTGAGATTGGGCCGTACCTGGGGGGCTGCACTTGCTCTTCTCCTTCTCCTGAGCAATGGTCTGTGGGCAGGACCCCTCCCCGGCCCTTCTGCAGGAAGGGTGCCAGGGCCCATGGAGTCATGGCTGACGTTGGCACCATCCTGTTACTCTAATGAGTCAGGCCTCACTAAGGAGAAAGCCCCAAGTGGCCAACTGGAGTGATTCAAAATGACTTAATTGATTTGAATTAAATCAGTTGAAAAGAGAGGAAAAGAAACCAAGCCCTTTTGAGGGCAGCTGGAGTGCTAACTCAGGTCAGAGTGCTATGGAGATGCCCCAGCATGGTGGCTCTGATTCAGGGGATTCACCCCTCCCTCCCATGCCCCAGGTCCATGCTGGGAGGGACAGGGCTGGCCCCTGATCCTCATTGTGTCAGGAGAACCAGCAGCCAGGGATCACAGCAAGGCCACCCAAGTAGAGGATCAGCCCTGGCTTTTGTGACTTAGCCTCAGAGAGCCAGGCCTTGGCAGATGTCAACCCAGGAAGCTTCCCCGACGAGAGTGGACTGGGTCAGACAACCCAGGAAGGATGGAGGGGAGGCCGGGGAGCAGAGGCCTTCTTATACTGAATGGTAGAGAGGAGCCCTGCAGGCCCAGAGTCCCTGAAGCTCCAAGGAGCAAAGGAGGGCAAGGGAGGTCACCTGACCCCTTTCTAGTGAGAGAACCCTGCTCCTGCAGGGTGGAGAGCTCAGCCTTACTGAGTCGCCTTGCCCTGTGGAACCCTGCTGTGATAGGGAGGGACTGTCCAGGACCACTGACCTCTGCCAAGTACGTGTAAGCACCAGACACTGTGCTCGGGGCTTCCTGTGGCTTACCCCACTTAATCCTCACAACTGCAGTAAATAATGTCACCGAGCCCATTCTGCAGGTGAGGAAACTGAGCTTGCAGAGGTGAAGAGACTGGCCCAAGCACACATGGCTGGTACACAGTGGAGACAAGATTTGAATCCACGTTTCCTCAACTCCAGCACCCAAGCTGCTATTATCTACTCCTTGGAGACTCGCCGCAAGTGATTGAGACACAAGCCCTATTCTTGAGGATCCCCCAGATTGATGAAAGAGACATGGTCTGTCCTTAAGAAACTTGGCCCAAGGCAGGTGTGGTGGCACATGCCTGTAATCCCAGAACTTGAAAAGCTGAAACAGGAGGATCACAGGTTCCAAGCCAGCCTCTGCAACTTAGTAAGACCCTGTTTGGAAAAAATAAAATAAAATAGGGCTGGGGGTGTGGCTCAGAGGTAGAACACCCCTGGGTTCAATCTCTAGTACCCCCCCCCACACAAAATAATAAGAAGAAGAAGAAAGAAAGAAAGAGGTGGGGTAGAGAAATATAGAAAGAAAAGAGAGTGAAATAAAAAAGGAAGGAAAGAAGGAAGGAAGGAAGGAAGGAAGGAAGGAAGGAAGGAAGGGAGGAAGGGAGGAAGGAAGGAATCTGGCCCAACTGAGGAGTTCTGTCACTGTTCTTACAGGCCCCTGGGTGATGGTAAGGGTTGGGGGTGTTCCCTAATATCTGAAAAATGCAACCAGAAGAGGTAAGAGTAAGGATGTTCCTCAGTGACCATCAGAGCAAAATAGATCAAACAAATAAAACCCGAAGAACCTGCCAGCATCTTCTCCTCTAAGGTCAAGCCCCCTCATCTCTCCACATAAACCACTCCCGGCAAAGGGAGACAAACAGGCACGCCCCATCTTCAGGGAGCTGGAGCACCAGGCAGATGGAGCCTCCAGGCTGAACCTGGGGAACAGAAGGAAAGAGCAGAAAGGGACATCAGCCTAGAAACTCCCTGAGCACCTTCCATGCCTGTGAGATGGGTCCTGCGCAACTAGTGCCAGCACCCAGCCAGAGGCCAGAACTGGGACTCTGTCGGAGCTAGTCAGTCCATGGCCAAGGTCAGAGGTCAGTCAAAGGTCAGGGTCACACATCAGTAAGAGGCCAGCTTGACATCTCAGCCAAAAGTCAAGGTTAATGGTGCATCTGGAGTTGGGATTAGCTTTTAAGCAATGGGAGGCAGAAGGGAGAGGCTGGTATGTCCCAAGAACTGGGTCTGGATCAAGAGGCCATGCTGAGTCACCGGAATGACCCTTGGAGTGACCCTTGGAGTCCTGCTGCCTGTGGGTCACCTGCTAAGGATCAGGTACAAGGCGGGGCTGGAAAGGAAGGCCCCAGGGGTAGGCAGGAGCCTGCACCCAGCCCTGTAGACTCCGCGCCCCTCATTCTTCCTGACTGAGGTCATGCCACGGGCCCAGCCACCCCAGGCCTGGGAGGGGAGGCCGAGGTTCCGAGGCGGCTCCCCCAGAGCACCCATGAGTCATCATCCCCAGGACTGCAGCTCCTGGGCCCAGCAGAGGATCAGGGTACCCCAGCACACTGCAGCCCGCCCCAAACCTCATGCGTCAACAACTGAGAGTCACTTAATGGCCAGAGCATGTTGAAGCTTAAGTACAAGCCCCGCACAGGTTATGCACATTGTTTCTTATAATCCAATGATGTTATCGCCCATTTTATAGCCGAGGAAACTGAGGCACAGAGTGGCTAAATACGTGGCTCTGGCACTGAAGTCCGATCATGGTTTTATTTATTTATTTATTTATTTATGTGTGTGTGTCTGTGTGTGTGTCCGTGTGTGTGTGTCTGTGTGTGGTACTGGGGATGGACTCCAAGGGCATTCTACCTCTGAGCTACACCCCCAGCCCTATTTTTTATTCTTTATTTGAAACAGGGTCTCACTAAGTTGCAGAGAGCCTCACAAAGTAGCTGAGGCTGGCCACAAACCCATGATCCTCCTACCTCAGCCTCCCAAGTACTGGGATTACAAGCATGGACGACCACGCCTGGCTCCAATCACAGTTTTAAATCCAGGAGGTTGGCCTCCTTGTTCTTTACCACTATATGATTTAAGAGCAAGACGGAGACTTGCCCCCACTCCCACCCACTCCAGCAGGCTGTGCAAAGGTCTCCCCGCACCCATCTCCTCCTGGAGGAGGCTGGAAGCCAGGGGATAACTCTCTCTGGATGGAATTCTAAGTGGCATCAAGGTGGGTTGTTGGAGCAGGATGGTCCCCAGATAGTGTGAATGTTTTCATTGCTATTCTCCCCCCCCCTCTCTGTCTCTCTCTCTCTCTGCTGTAGACTGAACCCAGGGGCATTCTACCTCTGAACGGCACCCACAGACCTTATTATTTTGAAACAGGGTCTCGCTGAGTTGCTAAGGATCTCACTAAATGGCTACAACTGACCTCAAACCTGCTAGCCTCCTGTCTCAACCTCCCAAGGACTGGAATTACAGGTGTGTGCCACCTCACCCAGCTCATCACAGCTATTCTTTATCCCTGAAATCCCATCATCTCCTTGGGACCCGGGTCTTCACAGTGGGCAGCTTACCCCTGGCAGGGCTGGGCTGGCCTCCAGGAGGCCGAGTTGAGACCCACCTGGGGACAGTAGTGGGATGCTTGGGTGGCTGCATTTCTCTTTGGTGTTAATGAACCCGGGGCTTTAGTACAGTAAAGACAGTTTAAGAGTGCAGGACCCGAGGGGTGTTGCATTCAGACAGCATCATCTTTATCCCAGACACTCCCACTGTTACCTTCATTTAGAGTCTCACAGGGAAGAGGTGGCCAGAGCTGCGATTATCAACCTTTCTCATAGATGAGCAGACTGAAGCCCCTGTGGCATGTGTCACGACACACTGGTGACTACCCAGTGGACATTCTACCTAGACCCTTCTCTGTTGCTGGGAACCCCCAGTTTTGTCCTGAAGTTCCTCATCCCAGGTACTTAAGGAGGACACCCACCCCCCACCCCCAGCCCCAGGACTATTAGCTGAGGCCAGAGACCCTTGACCTTCATATAGCCAATCCCCTTTGATGACAAATATTCCAAGCTATCCTCTTTACCATCCCACAATGAAATCCAGCAAAAATCAACACACACACACCTTAACTAGCATATAGGAAGAATATACAAGAAAAGCAATTTTTGATACAGCACAGGTGCTTGGCGTGTGGAAGGACGGCAGCACCGCGCCCGAGGTCCTGCGGTCGCCCCGCCCGGTGGAGCCACACCGCTGAGGCTCTTCAGAAGTGGTGGGCGGCTCTAGGTCATGTTCCAAAGAAAGCCGCAGAGTTTTCTCCCTCAATTTACCTGGCAAATCTCAGGCAAGAACACTTCTATAAAAATGGAGTTTGGCTTGGATAATAAAAAGCAGGTTTTTCGCCTCCATGAAAGACTGGTCTGACATTAGAGGTCATGAAGGGGACAAACCATCCCAGGTATTGGAGGAATTCGGTCTCCCCCGTGCAACCACCTGCAAATGCCGTGGTGCCCATCACTGTGGCAAGCAGAAGTGGCCCGGTTTCCCCCTGAGAACCAGTGGTGTCCACTGATGGCAAGGTTTCCCTCACTTGGCCAGAGAATGCTGCTCCGTCTCAGTCAATGGGAGCTGGGTGCTTAGGAAAATTTCCCAGTAGTAGAGAGGACAGAAGACTTCCCCCTTGGTCAGCAGATGTCATTTTTTCATTTGCCAGCCTGAGGGAGACACTGCTAAATGCTGCCTTAGCGAGGGGAAGGGTAGAAGGTCCCAAGTCCTTGAAGCTTAGGGGACTGATGAGCTGCCAGATCTGTCAGCCCTTGAAGCAGCCTGGGACAAGACTCTCAGCCATGCGTGAGGACAAACCCATGTTGTTCGAGCTGATCCGAGTTGGCCCTTGGTAACTCGTCACTGTGTGTGTCCAGATGCAATAACCGACTTCTCAGTTCTCACAGCTACTCTGCACAAGCGAGCCCGGTCTCCTGGCTTCAGATGGGCCCTCTCTCCACCTGGCCCTGCGAGACGGAAGCAACCAGGTGGGGCCACCACTTGGGGAGCTTCCTGGAAAAGGGGGACTCTGGAACATCCCTCCCCCCACGGCGGGTGCAGACCCTGAAGGGGCAGATTTCCTGGGGGGAGGAAGGGGACTGGTCCAGGAGCTCCTCCTTGGGGCTGTCCCCTCCCCAGCTCCTCCTCTGACTCAAGAGACACAGGGATTAGCAGCTGCATTCCTCTCTGGTGTCATCCTTTATGCTTTTAAGTGCTTTACAGGCACCAATTAGCTGCCAAGAGCCCCACCCGAGGGTGCCTGCAGAGCAGCCAGGGCTACTGAGTGTGGCACAAGGACAGGACCAAAGATCGCCTGCCCCAGCCTCAAAGGCCTCTCTGGGGAAGCCCCCTGCTGGACTCCCAAGGGTGGAAAGGAGAGGGCTGGGTGTGTGGGGAGATCACCTAAGCTCACACAGAGAACCCCTAGCTAGGGGGTACCACCACAGCCACACAGGCCTACAGACCTCAGCACAGAAGCTCAGCTTTATCCCAGGACATGAGGAGCCACCAAAGGGGTTAAGCACTGGGTGATTCAGCCACCTGGAGACCTCCTTTCCCTGACCCCTGGGCACATGTCCAGTGAGCATCACCCCTGCAGGACTCCCACCGCAGGCAGATGCAGAGGCCTTGAGTTTGTTTCTCAGCAGGGCCAGAGGCTGCACAGCTGCCTGTGTGTCCTCCAGTGCTCAGACATCAGGGAAGAAAGCAGCCCGCTCACTGCAGCCTGGAGTTACTTCTTGACATATTACTTGCAGCGCATCATTCTTATGCTCAAGAAACTGCCGTGGCTCCCTACAGATCAAGTCCAAGTCCACCATCGGGGTCCAACACCCCACTTGTTTATAAGCACCAGCATCAAGATCCCCACAGGCTAGCTTCACAAGCCTGGATGTTCCCACCTGCACACCATTGTTCAGACGATTTCCCCCGCCTAAATGACCACCCCACACCCCACAGGCGCTCACTTCAGCTACAAATCCCACCATCTCTCAACAGCTGCATCTTCTCTCACAGTCTGTAAAGATCCATGCAGCCCCCTCAGCCCCCGGGACCCCCCAATCCTCAGTACAGTCAGGGGAGATTCAACCGCACACTCAACCTGTCTCCAATTACCATCTTGAACAGTTATTTTCCTCTTCTATTGTTATTCACCATCGGAGCATTTGCGTTCTTGCCGCCCACCTCCGCTCTATTGAAAACTCTTGGAAGATGGAGACCTGTCTTACTCACACATTCCCAGCACCGTGCAGCACCTGCCTGGTCAGAACTCAGAAAACATTCTGTGGTTTGGAATCGCCTTAGCATCAAGGAGTGACTCGGTGATGAAATTTCCTATAATAGGGTGGGGGGAGACAGTTAAGAGAAGGGTCCCTCCCTCACTTATTATCGTTATCAATGGATATTTGTTGTATGTCTTTGTCACAAAGGAAGAGCGGGGATTCTGCCTCTCCCAGCTGGGTTGATGGAGTGAGCACTGTCAACAAGAGATGCCAACAGAAAGTCAGGGGCAGCCCGGCCTGGATGTGGGATGGAGACCAGGCAGGGACTGGGGCAGAGATACGGCGAGAGAGCAAGACTGGGGCAGGGACAAATGGAAACAGGACCGGCCGGGGAAAGAGGAGGACAGAGGGCAAGCAGATACTGGCAGGGACCCAGAGAGCTGAGCAAACAAAGAGGACAGTGACGGCCAACAAAGGCTGAGCGAGGCAGGAGGGCACGGGGTGAGTGGGCCCCTCCTTCCCCAGCTGCCTCCGAGCCAGGCCGGGCTGTGCGTCCTCCGAGCTACTCCTGAAACTTCTGCATGTCAAGGCACGACTGCAGGGAGGAAGGCTGCCAAGCTGGAAGGTAGCCGAGGACCAGTTGCTAGGAGGTGTGCACCCGGCATAGTGGCAGTGACAGGGACACATGACCCTGTCCTGCGGCCTCTACCATCACAGGTCCTCTCCTTCTGAGCCCAGAGACAGACAGCTCCTGCACCTGGCTGGCTGATCTGGGCTGGATGGGGAATCCTTCTCCAAGGCTTGGCTCTGCTGTCTGCCGGGGACAGGGAAAGGGAGTGGCCCAGCTGAGACCATGGCGGCTGGGGGGGATCAGGAACCAAAGGGAAACTGGATTAAAGTTTCGGTACCCTGCCTCGAAAGTGCCCAGGCATTGTGTGGGCCAGGATTCCTGGGCGCTGAGTAAGGCAGCTATCCCAGCAGGGATGAGGAGAGAAGAGGCACTGGTACAAGGTGGTCAGGGACACAGAGAGCCTGCGGTCCCCTGCAGGGGACCACGGCCTCCCTGCTACCGCCTCCCCCTCTGCAGCCCGTTCCTCACCAGGCCAAGCACCCACTGCCAGGGGCCCAGACCCCAGTGAATCAGAATGAGGCAAGGAGGCGGGTGGAGTCTTTAGGAAGGTCAAGAAAAGATTCCTGTACGTGTGAGGGGGTAAGAAGGAGCCAGGAAGCTGAGACAGGGGACCAAGAAAGGCAGGGGCTGAAGGGCGGTGAGAAGCCCAGCTAGCCAAGCTTTGCCATGCATTGGTGCATTTCAGCAACACCTATTGACATAGAAATAAAATGGATCCAATCAGAAACCAACATACTATGACAAATCCTAACCCCAATCACAGACTGAGCCCGGAACCTGGCCTCAGACTAACCTTTAACCCCGGCTGCTAAACCTGTCCTCAGACTCACAAATTTCCACCGCTGAGCCTCACCTTGGCTACTGGCCAGCTCGACACTGTGTATCTATCTCAAAGAGGTACAGGAAAAAACCATGTAGATGTTTCTGGAAAGCCCCCACCACAGCAACCACAAAGCACAAAGCTAGAGGGCTTGGCGAGATGACATTTGGCCATCTTTGCCACAACATTACCATTGGAAATGGTTGTAAAGCCATTACAAGCTCCGGCTTTTCTGTACCACATCCCTGCTGCCCTCCAGGGTGGGGTCATCCCTATTCACCTCTGTTCCTCCTCCCTGTTGGTGAGGCAGGTCTGCCCACTCTTCCCGACTCCAGGCTCCTGCCCCTCTCAGGGCCTTCCTGACCCCCTGCTATGGTTTGTCCTCTCCAGGTTCCTATGCTGCAAGCGAGCGTGCTGCTGAGGTGGTGGTGGGATCCTTAAGAGCTGGTGGGAGGTGATAGGTTTGGGGGGTTTCCCTTTCATAAATGAATTGATGCTATCTCCCAGAAGTGGGGCAGGCCTCCTGTGACTAGATTAGTTTCTACAAGAGCAGGTCATCATAAAGTGAGGCTTTGGCCCTTCTGTCTCTCTCCATTTCTCCACCATGTTGTGACATGGCCAGATGGCAGCGCCATGCTGTTTGGGCTTTCCAAATCATGGGACCAATAAACCTCTTTTCTATATACATTACACAGTGTCGGGTATTATGTTGCAGCACCACAAAACTAAGACATACTGTCCCAGTTTTAGAGACCCTTGAGACCAATCTTACTGGCCAAGCACACCTTTCCCCCCTAGCCATAAGGTTCTGCCCTGTCTCTGAACTCCTATATCAATGTGAGATAATCCACTTAGACACTAACCATGAACATTTCTTCTATTGTCTTCTTAAAGTATTCTTTTCTTTTGCAGAATGTCTACATGAAAGGTATATGCACAAATTACCTCACCAAGTAGATAGTTATTTTTCCACCCATAAACAATACAATGATGATCATCTTCACAATACATCTTTATGCACTTACATACTTTTAAAATGTTTCTTCACTGGGTGTGGTGGTGCACGCTTATAATCCCATTCCTTGGAAGGCTGAGACAGGAGGCTTTTAGGTTCATGGCCAGCCTCAGCTACTTAGTGAGGCCCTCTGCAATTTAGTGAGATCCTGTTTCAAAATAAAGAATAAAAAATAGAGCTGGGGGTGTGGCTCAGAGGTAGAATGAATGCCTCTGGGTTCAATCCCCAGTCCTAAAAAAAAAAAAAAAAAAAAAAAAAAAAAAAAAGTTTCTTCAACCAAAGGAATGCTCTAAACACAATTTTAAAAGTCAACAAACTCAGGATAAAAATTAATACTGCCCTTCCCCAATCTCCCCTGCTCCCCTGACATACTTGTGATTTCTTTCACATTCTTCTCTGATGTTTAACCACATATATCTAAGTAATTTACATTCTGAATTAATCAAATTTAAGCACCATCTGTTGACTTTCTGCTATGAAAAATGAAATGGGAAAGCACTGTTAAACTTCCACAAACATTTCCCTCTCCCCAATCTTCTAATAGGATTGGATTACAACATCTTCAAATCGGAACCGGGTAGTATCTGTGATTATGCTTCTTTTTTTCTGTACAATTTTCAGTCCTTTCTGGTGTCCATAAATGCCTCATTTTTATTTATGTACATTTCTCAATACATGTTGTCAGTTCTTCCCAAACTCTCTGCCAGAACCATAAACCCTCTCTAGATAAGGTCAGCATCGCAAAGTCATCTTCTATTTTTTTTCCCTTGGGGATTTCCTTATGCAGCTATGTCAGTGGCTACATAGCTGCTGCTCCCATCTGGTTTGGTGCTTTTACATGTCCTACCATTGTTCTTTAATTAAAGCTTATGAGCTTCCTTTGCTTCTATTTTGTGTGGCTATCCTGCCCCTGGTCCTCTTATTTTCATTTTCTTAGTTTATTCCTTTATTTTGTTGGAACAAAACCTCCCAGAAGTATCTCAAGAAAAAATGAGACATGTAGTTATTTTGTTTGCTTTTGTTTTTGTTTTGTGTGTGTGTGTGCATTTTTATTGTTGCTGCTGTTGTTTGTGTGTGTGTGTGTGTGTGTGTGTGTGTGTGTGTGTGTGTGTGTGTTTTGAAAATTAGATGTTTGCCAGGTGTGGTGGCACACGCTTGTAATCCCAATACTTGGGAGGCTGAGACCGGAGGATCCTGGTTCGAGGCCAGCCTTAGCTACTTAGTGAGGCCCTCTGCAACTTAGTGAGACCCTGTTTCAAAGTAAAGAATAAAAAACAGAACTGGGGGTGTAGCTCAGAGGTAGATGCCCCTGAGTTCAATCTCCAATACCACACACACACAAAAAAATTAGATGTTCAAAGATGCTTTTATAATACCCTCAAGATTGATTATTTTGCTGGGTATAAACTTCTAAAATTAAACTTTAAGGGTCTTTCCACTAAAATATAGCCAGATCCTAGAAATATTACCTTAGATACACTTTCTATTTTATAACCATATTCACAAAACACAGGGAACACAAAAATTTAAAAACCGTGAAATTGTTCTTCAAACATTCAGATTTATAATTTAGACCAGATAGTCCCAATATTGGCATTACCTTAGAATCAGCTATGGAGCCTTAAAAAAAATACTGCTACCCCAGAATATGATTTTATTGACTTGCATGAGAATTGGCATAATTGGTGTGTGTGTGTGTGTGTGTGTGTGTGTGTGTGTGTGTGTGTAAGAGAGAGAGAGAGAGAGAGAGAGAGAGAGAGAAATTTCATCCCACTTCAGAAATTTTCCCTCTTCCAAAGCTAAAACTCTGTACCCATTAAACACTAACTGTTCCAGGTGTGATAGTGCATGCCTGTAATCCCAGTACTTGGGAGGTTGATACAAGAGGATCATGGGTTCAAACCCAGCCTCAGCAACTTAGTGAGTCTCTCAGCAACTTAGCAAGACCCTGTTTCCAAATAAAAAGTAAAATAGGGCTGGAGTTGGATCCCGGAGGTAGAAAGTCCCTGAGTTCCATCTCAAGTACCACACACACACACACACACACACACACACACACACACAAACTGTCTTTTTCTCCCCAACTCCTGGTCATCACTTTCCTACTTTTTGCCTCTAAATATTTGTGGAATCATGCAGGATTTGTCCTTCTTTGACTGACATATTTCTCTCAGCATGATGTCCTCAAGGTTCATTCATATGGTAGCATATGTCAGAATTTTTTTGCTTCTTAAAGCAGAATAATATTCCATCATATAAATATGCCCCATTGAGTTTATTAATACATCCACTGATGGACATTGACTTGCTTCCACATTTTGGCTATTGTGAATGATGATTCTATGAACATGGGTGTTCAAATATCTATTTGAGTCCCTGCTTTAAATTCTTTTGAATATATATATTCAGAGGTGGAATTGCTACATTATATGCTAACTCTGTGTGTGTGTGTGTGTGTGTGTGTGTGTGTGTTTGAAGAACCACAATGCTATTTCTCATAGCAGCTGCACCATTTTACATTCCCACCAGCAATGTACAAGGGTTCCAATTTCTTCAGACACTTGCCAATATTTGTTATTTTCTGTTTGATTTTTGTGTTTATTTTGGATAATAGCCATCCTAATGGATGTGAAATAGTATCTTATTGTGGGTTTTCATTTTTCTTCCTAATGTTAGTGATGTTGAGCACCTCTTCATGTGCTTCTTGGCCATTTGCATATCTTATTTGCAGAAATGTCTAAGTCCTTTGCCAGTTTGTAAATCAGAGTGTTTTACTTTTGTTGAATTGTAGGAATTCTTTATAGTAATCTGGATAGTAATCTCTTACCAGATACACGACTAGCAAATGATTTTATCCCATGCCATGAGTTTTCTTTTTACTCTGTTGATAGTTCTCTTTGACATATAAAAGCTTTTGGTTTTGATAAAATCTAATTCACTTATTTTTTTTTAATTTTGTAGTCTATGTTCTGCGTATCATATGCGAAAAGGTGTTGCCAAATTGAATGTCATATCACTTTTGCCCTGTTTTCTTCTAAGAGCTTTATGGTTTTAGTTCTTGTTTTTAGGTCTTTGATTCACTTTGACTTAATTTGTGCATATAGTAGAAGGTCTGGATCCATCTACAATCTTTTGTGTGAGAATATTCAGTTTTCCCAATACCATTTGTTGGAAACATTGCCTTTTCTTCATTGAATACATTTGGCATTCTTGTTGAAAACTGTTTGACTAAATGTAAGCGCTTTTTTCTGGCTCTTTATTCTATTCCATTGGTGTATATGTCTTTCCTTATGCCAATATCACTTTGTTTTTATTGCTACAGCTTTATGTTAAGTTTTGAAATCAAGTGTGAAACCTCTAACTTGTCCTTTTTTAAGATTATTTTATTACTCAGTGTCCCTTATGAGTACATGTAAATTTTAGGATGGATATGTCTATTTCTCCAAAAAATTTGTTAGAACTTTTATAAGATTATATTGACTCTGAAGACTACTTTGGGTCATATTGACATCCTAACTTAATAATGTTTTATTAAGTTTCTATTTTTTTAGACTCACAATAAAATAAATAATGCTTTTTAAACTCACAATAAAAGACTGTAGAT
>PVLC010018514.1:0-31777 GCA_004027655.1 Graphiurus murinus
TAGCGAAGTGGCACAAAGTCTTTGGAGTCAGACCACAGAGGTGCAAACTGTTTCTACCCCTGGTCATCGGAGTGGCCTTGGGCACTTCATTTCTGAGTGTGTTTCCTCATCAGCAAAAATGGGGACACAAATAAGTCTCCCCTCATGGGTCTGCTGTGATGCGGACCTGAGATGACACAGGGAGGTGTTGGACAAGCAGTGGCCGCTGTCACATGGATGGAGCTTCCTGGGGATGTGGACGTGCATACCAGTTAAAACCAAGACATCATTCCGAGTTACACAAAGTGACATTTCATCATCTTCACATGACCTCAAGTCCCCAGGGATGCATCTATACTGCATTAAGTATCTTTGACCAATATATGCAATATTCTAACCCAAGAAGCACTAACTGGGAAACACTAGTTTTGTTTGTTTGGGAAGTTTACAGTTTCTCTTTCTTTTTGCCTTTCCCTTGCTATCTGCTACTATGGCGTAGTGTACTAATGAGCTCCTTAGGGTGCCCTCAGCAGCCCCGGAGGCAAGATATTTTTTAAGATAAAGTTTCTGGATAATTGGACATATGTTTAAAAAAACAAACACACTAGTCTTTCCACATTCTAATGAGTGTTGTCTCTCTTTTTTGGGGGAAGAGCCCCTTTTTGGAACGTTTAGAACTGCCTTTCTAATGTCCAGTTTAAGAAAGTGTCTTCAAAGGGTGCAAAGTTTTATCATTTGGGAGTGACCAAAAAGTAAACCACAATCAGGCTTGGTGACAAGTAAAATGTTGCATCAAAAATAAAGCATGCTGAGCCGGGCGTGGTGTGCACACTTGTAATCCCAGCATTTGGGAGGCTGAGACCGGAGGATCCGGGTTCGCGGCCAGTCTCAGCTACCTAGTGAGGCACTCCACAACTTAGTGAGACCCTGTTTCAAAATAAAGAATAAAAAATAGGGCTGGGGGTATAGCTCGAAGGTAGAACATCCCTGAGTGCAATCCCCAGTACCGAAAAAAAAAAAAAAAAAAAAAAAAAGCATGCCTATGAAACAGATTCCTCACGTGGCCTACAAATTGAATCTTGTGAGTTTGTCAATAGTCTCTTTTGTTTATTGTACCTCACATGACTCCATGCAACACCAGGAAGGTGTTTCATTGTTGCATTAGTAAAACGTCCACTTTTTATTTACTGTGCATAAAATGGATCATCTCAGCTCATACCCCAGCATCTCCATTTCCGCATTCTAGCATCCCTGCAAATGGATTTCCAGTGGAAAGTGGATCTTTTCTTGGCATAGTACACTGAATACTGAAGTAGGAAAAAGTGCGGCCAGAATAAATAGAGTTCGTGTGAAGATTTCCAAGATATTTTCTTGGCTCGCAGTGAGTTTGGCCTGGTGATTGGACAACCAACCAAATGTTAAATTTAAGATGTGTGTGAGGCCTAAATCATTACCAAAAAAATTTTTTTTTCTTACTGGGGATTGAACCCAGGGCATTTTACCTCTGAGTGAAACCTCCAGCCCTTTTTAATTTTTGTTTTGAAACAGAATTTTGCTAAGTTGCTGACACTGTTCTTGAACTTGTAATCCTCCTGTCTCAGCCTTTCAAGTAGTGGAATTACAGGTGTGTGCCACTACGTCCAGCTATTACCAAGAATTTTAAAATTAAATTTTAAACAACTCTAGTGAGTTCTTTTCTTATTACATAAGAGACAGATAACCCTAGAAAACTTAGAAAATACAGACCAAAATTAATATGGGTCTCATTCTAAGATGACAGCTGTTAACATTTTGATGTATGTGTTTCAAGTCTCATTGCATTTAAATGTGCATGAAAAAATAAAAATAGTGTCCATGTATTGTTTTGTAACTTATTTTTAACATATAATGTTATATCATTAACATTTTTCCCACATTGGTAATTATTCTTCTATAACATTATTTAATCATTTAGGGGTGAAATATAATTTATGTTTATTATCTATTGTTAAACATTTATGTTATTGTTAGCTGTTTTCCCCTTCCTTATTTCTTTTGCAATTATAAGCAAGATTGTGATGAACATTCACATTGCCAAGTCTTTGTAAACATTCCTAGTCATTTCCTTCTGATGAAGTTGAAGTTGAAATTCTGGGTCAAAAATGTATAAAGAAGTTGATTTTTTTAAAGAATTGCATTCCAAAGGTTTTAATGTGTCTCACTAACAAGGAAAGAAAACACTTGTCTCTGTACATCTTTACCAATACTAGGCACTATATTTTTGTTAATCTTTGCCATTTTGGTAGAGTAAAAGTGGTAATTGACTATTCAAATTGCATTTCTTTGGTTACACTGAGCATTCTCCATATGCTTATTGGTCATTATTTATTATTTTTCTTATTAATTCCTCTTCATATCTTTTATCCATATTTTCTGCATTGTGGGTTTTTTTTTTTTTTTTTGCAGTACTGGGGATTGGACTCAGGGGCATTCTACCTCCGAGCTACACTCCCAGCCTTATTTTTTATTCTTTATTTTGAAACAGGGTCTCACTAAATTGTGGAGTGCCTCACTAGATAGCTGAGGCTGGTCGAGAACCCGCATCTTCTGGTCTCAGCCTCCCAAATGCTGGGATTACAAGCGTGCACCACCACGCCCGGCTCTGCATTGTGTTTTAAACCGACTTTAGGAGCTGTGTATATTGAGTTTACTGACCCTTTGTTTGTTACATATACAGATAGGTATGTACATATTATATATTATAAATAACTTTTATAGTCTTTTATTTCCCTTCTTTTTTTGTTAGAGTGGGTTACAGAAGAATTAAAAATATGTGCTCAAACTATCAAATTGGCCCTTCATGCTTAAAAGGTCTTTACCCACTGGATAGTTATGCAAATATTTATTTTTGTTTCCTTCTAAAAATTTTATAGTTTCATGTTCACATTAAAATTTGTAACTCATCTGGAATTTGTTAATGTAAGGTGTGAGATAAAAATCAAACTTAATTGTTTTTCCAAGTGGTTAGCCAGTTGTCTCAACACCATTTTTTTTTTTTAATAATCTACTCTTTCCACACTGATTTGAAAGGTCCCTTTATTTTATACTAAATTCACATAAGTACTTGGCTCTGTTTATGGACTTTGTTCCAAAGCTCAGTTTGCCATTAAGGTATCAGTCATACATTGTTTCAATTACTGCAGCATGTTTATACATCCTAAAATCCGTTAGGCAAGTTTCCACATTTTTCTTGGCTTTTCTTGTATGCTTATTCTTCCATATAAACTTTGGAATTATTTTTTTAATTTAAAAAGTCCCATTGGAATTTTCATTGGGACTGTATTAACAGTACATCTTAAGTTCAAGAAAATTGATATCTTTACAATACCCAGCTACTGCTCCACTTAATAATGGTGATAATGCTGATGGTGATAATAAACTAATACCAGCAGCCAACATTGACTGGCTGCCTACAGGCACCGGGCCCTGTTGTAAGCATCATGTACCACATTTAGATCTCATAATAATCTGTGGTATAGATGCTATTGGTGCCCTACTAATTTTGTAGGTGGAGAAACTAAGACATAGAGATATTAAATAACTCGTCATAGTCACACAGCTAGAGATGACAGAGCCAGGGTTCTTTTCCCTGGTGGCCTGGTTCCAGAGTCTGTGCTTGCCTTGAGTCTATACCACTTTTCTGTTTAGTCATACTTTCTTTATATCCTTCCCAAAGCTTTGTAATTTCTTTTTATATATCTTTACGGATTTGCCTAAATTAGTTCTTACTAGATTTTATTTGTTGTTATATTTTTCCTGGGATGTTTTCTAATTGGTCATTGTTGAACTCTGATAAACCTATTGTTATAAGAGAGGCATTTATTTTGAACACATCCAGTTTGATAATACTTTTATTAGTTCAGTAGTTTTGCTGACTCTAGTTTTCTAGGAAAATGCAATTATTTTAAAGCAAAGTGTTGACGCTTTTCATCAGTTCTCTTATGTTATAATAATGTTTATGATTTTGTTCAAAATGGTATTCACTAGAGATGTACATATAAGTTAATTGAAATCAAGTAAACTTAAAATTCAATTCTTTAGTTACACTAGCCGTGTTTCCAGGGCTCCACAGCCAACTGTGACTTGCAGCAAACATATTGGCGATCATTTTACAGCATTTCCCATCTTCTCTGAAAGTTCTATTGATCAATGATACTAGAACTTTCAGATCAATATTGCATAATAGTGGTAAAATGGGTTGTTCTGTTATTTTCTTCCTAAGTTGAATGTGACTGCCTCTAAATAGTGACTTATTACTAGAATGATGTTGAGTTTGTGTCCAAATATCTGAATATATTTTTATTATGTTAAGTCTTATGCTATTTCTACTTTTCTTTAAGTATTTTTTTTTAAAGATTGGAATGGATAATGAATTTTAATACTTTCTTGACATCAATAAGTTTGCTATGGGAGAAGCTATGCTATTGGACTCTTCCCCAGTGCCTTGCAAAGGCCTGAGATCTCCTTCTTTTTTAAAAATTGTCTTATCTATCTTGGTTCTTCTTAAGTGTATTGCTGGATGTTGTTTGCCAATATTTTGGTTAGATGTTTGTCATTAATGAACTTGGTCTCAAATATTCTCTACTTCTAGTGCCCTTCTCCATTTAAAAAAAAAAATCAAGGTTATATTATTATCATAACATGAGTTAAGAAGAAATAAAAAGGTTTCATATTTCTTTTATTCATGCATTCATTTCATCTTTGTCTATGTTTCATTGTACTGTTTAATCCAGCCATGAAGTTGTACTTCAGTGAATGCATTTTTTGAAATCTAGAATTTATATTTAGTTCTTCTGCAAATCGTCCATTGTTGAGTATTTTAAATGTGTTTATTTTATATTCTCTTTCAAATTGTTTTCTAATTCTCCTTTCTTGATTGTTCTGCTGTTATTTTCATCTTTTTTTTTTCCCTTTAGTGGTACTGGGGATTGAATTCAGGATCATTCTACCTCTGAGCTACACCCCCAGCCCTATTTTATTTTGAAACCAGATCTTCCTAAGCTGCAGAGGGCCTCAATAAGTTGCTAAGCCTGTCTGCAAACCTGTGATTCTCATGTCTCAAGTACTGGGATTATAGGAGTGCACCACCATACATGACTTCTTTCATCTCTCTTTATATGCTTTGTCAACTGTGTTATATGACCTCATCTTTGGACGGGGTTGTTTGCTGCAGAATGTCGTGGTTTGGGCTATGTGGAGGGCTCCCACAGGGCGGATGTGCAGCCTCTGCAGGGTCACAGAGATCAGGATGGTCACAGTCGTATTTGGGGGTTAGTTTATTGACCTGGTGCTTCTGTATTACATGGGTATTAGAGCATCTTTACACCTATAGATTTTTTTCACCTGCCTGCTTCCTTCTCCATTTAATGTTTGGTATAGCCCTCTGGAGCCTGAATTTTGCAGGGGGCTCTGCTCGTGCCCAATGCCTCACAGAAGCCCAAGATCATGGGTCCTGTATCTGCATCAGCACTGGGAACACAGCCTGCTGTGCCCTGGCCTGGAGCCCATGGCTTCACTTTCTGCCTAGGTTTCCTCTCCCTTTTTGTGTTCTGTACTTGGGGATTTCCCCTTCATTCCTTTGAGCAAGGCCATGCGGGACAACTTTTAAAATCATATCTTATCCAGCGATTCTGGATTTGTTATATTAACCACAAGCTCAGAAGTTGTTTTAGATTTCTAAGTGGTTGATTGGTTGATTTTATTTTTAAGCAAAAGTAGGGAAACTGGGAGAAGAATAGATAGTTAAATTATTATTTTCTGGTTATACTGATCATCAGAATATATTTAAATAATTTCTACATTTTAACATTAATACCTTGTCATTTTGTATGTATTAGTATGATAAATTTGTAAGGCTATTCATAGTCATTTAAAAAGGCATTATATATGCTCTATCTTTAATTACTTTATTAATAAGCTCCTTCAAAGACTTAGAAGATTATAGCAATATCTCCCATTAAAAGTATAACTTGTGTGTGTGTGTGTGTGTGTGTGTGTGTGTGTGTGTATGTGTGTGTATGTATGGAACTGGGGATGGAACCTATTCTACCTCCGAGCTACACCCCCAGCTCTATTTTTATTCTTTATTTTGAAACAGGGTCTAAGTTGTGGAGGGCCTTCCTAAATAGCTGAGGCTGGCTGTGAACCTATAATCCTCCTGTCCCAGCCTCCCAAGTACTGGGATTACAAGTGTGTGCCACCATGTCCAGCTCAAAGTATAACTTTTCAATTTGTTCTTTTAACCATTTCTCATATAATGGCTAATATTATAAAAATTTTTAGATAGCATATAATTTGTTACTGTATTACTCATGGGAGACCCTGAGGTCCAGTCATGATTGAAATGGCAAAAGCCCAAATAGCCTCATTATTCGGCCTTTGATTAGTTTTTTCTCATTAATAATAGCCCTTTTGTTCTCCTTTTGTTGCAAAATATAATGCAACACTGGGGAAAAATCTTGAGAAAGGAAATTTATAATATAAAATGAAAACAGCATTTTATAATTTGACATATAGAGCTAGGAAGAAAGAATGGGAAAAGTAAAAGAACTTAAATGTATTTTATTTTACAGGGAGGCGTCAATAGGGATTGGCACATTCATCAGGATGATAGAAAAAAGGAGATATAAGTATGCTGCATTTTAAAATCTGTTCATAATTTTCTGTTGTCCCGGGGTTCTTGGCTATACTATTTATTGAATGGAAATTAACAGGTGCATTAATAAATGAAAGCCAACAACTATTTTCCTCAAAGTCTGAGTATTTTAGCAACTATATGTTTGAGTTAGGAATGTTGCTTGCAGAATACAGTCTGAGCAGTTCACTGCCTTCAGTCTTCTCCAAATTAGCATAGTGCTAGATGCATAATTAGGTTTGTGGTTTAAGCCAAATACCTACCCCAATGGTCTTTAATTCATCTTTAATATGATTGAGGTAGAGTGCCTCTGCATTACTGGTAAGTAGATATTAGGAGAGGAAGGAGGAAAAGGATGATGTGGTTTGCCAATAAATAATTTTTCATGGAAAATAAGCCTTCAAAATGTCTGTCTACAAATCCATAGTACATTTGCCGCTCATCTTTTCCTAACAGAGCACCGTGTGGAACTCTTCAAGCAATGGCCTATGGGGTAGGCTCTCTGTTCCCATCCCACTTCCACTGATCTTCACCAAGGTTGAGCTTGAAAGCTCACCTGTTTGAGAAACCAATTCAACCCTCAGGAGTTCCTGATTAGACTTGGGATTCTGGTTCAGGAGAGAAAATGCAGACTTAAATGACATCACAATTGAAAGGGGGGAAGGGGAGAAATCTGCGGGGAGCAGACAGCCAACTTTCACGCTGTGACTTCTCTGGGATGTTTCAAAATGTTTTCAAACAGCACATACTTTTTGGGTATGTGAGAGCATGTCCAACTTTTAAGAAAACTAACTGAATGTTTCCAGTGTTTGATATTATTTCAAGGCCAGGAATTCCAGATGTTTGTGAGGAAGCCACTGCAAATCTCTGTTTAAATATTCAAGTGAGTTTTAAGATGTTAGGGTGGGGAAAAGATATATTTCTCAATTCTTTAAAAGCAAGATGAGACCTCCCTCCTAGGGCTATAAAGAGAACGAAGCTAGTGTGAGTGGCTTGTCAGTAAATGTGTGTCCTCTCATTCTCCTGTTTTTTTCTACTTCTCAGAGGTGCTATGATAAAAAGACAAAGCGTGGAGAGCACAGAATGCTACAGACGATGCAGTTCATCAGGACTGTTGTTTATCATTGCAGATGCAGAGTTGACAATTATCTGTGTGATGGATGCCAGGAACAAATAATAACCAGGGCTCCTGGCATCTGTAACTCCCATAATCAGTTCTCCCCATCTCTCCTGGACAGCCACATGAATCACACAAGGCTTTAAATTAGGAACTTGCCTGCTGCGAATGTCTCCAGAAAGGTCCAACATGACGATAACTCATTTTTTCTCATGAAATGCTCTTGTATTTCATGCAAGGTATTCACCACGATGAGAGTTTCTTGGCTACTCTAAGCAAGAATCATCCAGATGGAAAGAAGTTCCAGAATCTATGCATGCAAGTCTAATGGTCTGGCTTTGGGTTTATTCAGGATTAGTAAATTTAGACTATCTCTTCTTCACGCTTACTCTTGAGAGTCTCCAATACTTTGCTTAAAAACCTCAACCTCTACAAGCCCTGACTCACCAGTGTCTACACAGTCAAGTGGGAGTCATCAACTTGGTAGATGACAATGGATGGGGAGGTGAGGACCCTCCTGGCTCCTAGGGCTAGCGCAGGGCTGCCACTGTGGCAGTGAAACTGGCTGGGGACCTGGAGGACAGTGGGCTCACTCTACCAACATTGCCCTGATACTCAAGCTGGGCATGCTTGGAGCTGTGCCCATCCAGAAGGGCAATTCTTCTAGTTGGACTCAAGGCACTGTAGGGCTAGCTATGCCCTTGCTAGGCTCCCTTCTAGCAGGGAAGAGTTTGCTTTGACTTGCTGTGAAAGATGAGCTAGGAATTCCTTCCCCTGAGCAAGATAAGGAAATCTACCCATTCTGTAAGGACTTACTGAGTGTGACTGAGTCGTTGATCTTGAAGCTGCAGAGCACCCTGTCCACGTTGCGGGCGTGCCGGAAGCCATTTCCTCTCACGACCACTTGGAATGACTCTGCAATAAAGAACATGTTACTTGACCATCAACCTTAAACTTCTGGTCTCCCTTGACTTAGAATATTTGTTAATTATTTCATTAGGCTTAAAAAAAAAAAAAAAATCGACCAGGTTGGAAACCCAAAGCAACCATGTACATTCTCCTTTCCACTTACTTAGCCACTTATTCCTACCAAGGGCTCATGACCAAGGTATATTATTTCGGACTTTGAATTCCCAACTCCTCTCCCTTGCTTTCTTGGGTCCTCCTGTTTGGAATGCTTTCTTCCCTTTTCTCTCTTTATTCAAATCTTACCCATTTTTCTAGCCCAGGCAATTTTTAAAATAGCAAAGAGGGCCACAGGGAGGAAGATTCTTTACTTCCTCTTCAATCAACAGGACTCTTCTTGGGTCTGTTTTACATTTGGGGATCCCCTGAAAGTAGAGCCGGGTGGAGGGGGCGGGGCGCTAACATTTTTTGGAAACCACTTAGGGGATTCACAGCCTGTGCTGAATAATGCACCATGTAATTATGCAATGTTTGGTGTTGTTCTTTTGTCAATTTTCTCCCCTAACTGGGAAACATTGCTTTGGGTTGGTGGTCGTTCAACACTGCTGTGGGAATCCTATCTCTGCAGGGCACATGGTAGTGGTGGGCAGGTTTATGTAAGAATAATTGTTCTCAGCAACAAATTTAAGTCTCATTTGCCCAGGTCAGCTGTCAAGCACAGCCTGCTTCAACTGACATTAGTCCTTTGGTGCAGTACTCATTCCTCTTTAAATAAAAGAGATAATCTATCTCATGGGCCCATATATTAATTTCACACTGGTGTAATGTACTTTCAATGAATACACAGGAGTAAAATCCTTAGAGGGTAAAAAACAAACAAACAAACAAACAAACAAACAAACTCTATTCTTTCTATTAGTTCTGCCAAAGAAAAACCCAATTAATTAATTAATTAATTAGCTAATGCATAGGAATATTTGCTGAAGTTTGATGATATCAAATAGTTGATGCTCTGCTTTCTTTCTCTATCTCTTTTTAAATCATCCCTGTGTGTATAAAAATTGGGGATTGGAATAGTTCTATGTGGCTTATAAAAACAGAAATAGACTGTTTTTCCCAGAGGGAAAAACAGGCAATATTTGTGAAAGTGGATCTGAAACTGTAAATTGCTATCCAAATGGAGACTCTGTTGGAAGAAGAATGGAATTACAGAACCAGCATATGGGGCTCTTTCAAAGTTAAATAAATGTCATGAGTCTATGTCACTTTCATTCCCAAGAAACTAATTTATTTGCCAACATGATAATAACTAATGGTAATCGCCTCCTCATTGTGTGCCAGACCCACTGGTAAACACTGTACATGTCTGATGTCACTTCAACCTCACCACAGCCCAGGGAGGGTCAGAGGAGAGACTGTTCTTTGTGAGGTTAAGTAATTTGTTCAGGATCACACAGAGAGTGACTGTCAGAATCAGAGCTGAATCCATGTCTGCCAGGAATCAAAGGCCAAGTCCTCAGCACTCAGCCTTTATCCTCCTAACCATCATACTAAAATGGGTACTCATTGTCTTGTGACAGATGAGTAACTTATAAGTTGAGGTTATTTTTTAAAGTTTATTTTATTTTAATTTCATGCAGGTTTGCTCATCTTGCAGAAAAGTAGAGCTGGCCTGAGTGAAGCCAGAAACTGAAACCTAAGTAAAAGAACCCAGAGGCACTCCATGTACCACGAGGAGCAAAAATGAGAACGGAATGTGTTTAGAAGTATAAGAAACCTTAATAATAAGGAAATTGAGATTTTGACATTTTGATGATTTGCTCAGAGTTACATAATTAGTCACTGGGACTTATTATACCCAAGGGTTCAGTGCCTCAGTTGTGAACTATATTAATTAAGAACATAGGCATATGCTTTTTCAGGACCATGGGTCTTATGAATATAAGAATTTATATATGCATATTGATGCATAGACAGGATTGTTAAGTTTAGAAAGATGGATTTAATACTTCTTTTTTTTCCAGATGCCTGCAGGCATGTGTCTGATCACTCAGTTGGTTCAACATGCATTTTATTAATTGTCAAGCCTTGAGGAAGACTCTTCCTGCATTTGGTTTGCTCAATTAAGCCTACAGAAAACGATTTCAGTTTCCGGTTTGAACGCCAGACATAGAGACATCTGCTGTTTGACGTTTTTGCTGATTCCAAATTTTTTTTTTTTTTTTGCCTCACTGCTGTGCCTACTTCTCTTGTTTCCTCAAAGATCAGTACAGGCAGAGAAGACTCTGGAAACGCAGGCTGCATGCCAAGCTCTCTTCCCTAACACCATGTTCCAGCATTACCAGTTCAGCTGCTGAGTCTTCTATAAAAGAGGCTGCACACATGTCTGCTTGGCTCAACCTCAGGGAGTTGGGAAAAAAGACAGCAGGGATCCATGATATGGTCCCAGAGGAAACCAAACAATGTAACTCCCTAGGCCTGGCGAGATGATGGAGGAGAGGATATTGTGGGAAGCACAGGAGAGCAGAGGCAAGCGCCCACCAGCCTGGTACACTCTCTGTGTCAGTGCCCACATTTGGTTTCCAGAAACCAAACATCTGACCCAGCAGCCCAACCGGAATGTTAGCTTTTTGCACAATGGAGTTATGTAATGAAATGCTGTAGGATGAATCAGCCTGCAAGTGAGAACCAAGACACATGAGAACCAGGATACATCACGTTAACTCCATGTATCCTCAAAGTCCTGGATCTACCTTTCGATATATGTACAGCTTGATGTTGTTAGGCCATTTTCATGTTGGGTTACAGTTCCTACAAGAAGTGTCTAGGGATTGTAGAGTGTTAGGGAGGAATTTTCTACCTGAAAATGGTCTTTGATTTTGACTTTTATGAAACATACTTTAAGGCATTTTTAAGGTATAAATTCATTATGACTCTTTTGTCATGTTTATTTCCAGTTACAATTTAAGAGTCCTGATGGCCAAATCTAGCATTTCTATTTCTTCTTAATGCTTGAAGGTGCCTAACCCAGGAATGAATGGGTCTGAGTATAGGCTTACTGAGTGAATTAATGGCACATTATGGCATAGAAAGGGCAAGGACAAGGTAGTCGTTTATTCTGGTGCCAGCCAGATCTAATCCTGTTTATTTTCTGAGTTCAGTGAATGAAAAGATGTTTAACATCATTAGTCACCAAAGAAATGCAAATAAAACCACAATGAGGTATCACTTTATAGCCACTATGATGTATATTAAAAGTGATGGACAATAACAAGTGTTGGTGTATATTGTTGGCGGGAGTGTAAAACGGTACAACTTCTTTGCAAAATAGTTTGGTGGTTCCTCAAAATATTAAACATAGTTACCTTATGAGCCACAAATTCTACTCCCAGATATGGACCCAAGAGAAATGAAAATGTATGTCCACACAAAAACTTGTACATGACTATTTATGGTAGCATTATTCATAATAGCCCCAAATTGGAAACAACTTAGAAATCCATTAACTGACGAACACGGTATTTGTATACAATGGAATATTATCTGGCCATAAAAAGGAATCAAGTTCCGATGCATGCTGTGACATGGATGAGCCTTCAAAATGCCACGCTGAATGAGAGGAGCTAGACACAAAGGCCCCATGCTGCATGATTCCATTTAAATGAAATATCCAGATTAGCAAATCAGGAACTAGATTAGTGATTGCCAGAGCTGGGGGGAGGGGAAGGGGAGTGACTGCTTAATCCATATAGGGTTTCTTTTTGGATGATGAAAACATTCTGGAATTAGACAGTTGGTTATGTTTGCACAACTTTGTGATATATTGAAAACCACTGAATTGTATAGTTTAAAAGGGTGAATTTTATGGTATGCGAATTATAGCTCAATTTTTAAAAAGAAAAAAATTGGTAAGTGGTTTGAAACATTTATTCCATCTGTTCCTTCTTCTTTTTTTTCTTTCTTTGCATCTGTATATTCTCTGCTTGCTCTGGTCACTCAAGACTCATGGGTCATATTACTGTTAGTGCTACCGCATCTTGTGAGCCAGTTTGAATTTGCTCTTCTAGTAGATGCTTGATGTGGCATGTAACACCTAACATATAATGAGACTGGTGTTTAATAGGTGCTTTCCGATGACCAATGAAACTGTAAGTTTGTGCTGCTTTCAATGTCTCTTCCTGCTCCTCCCCACCCACACCACTTCCACTTCTGTGCAACCGCTGATCTGCTCTCTGTAATTGAACATTACTTTGAATTTTCCAGAATTTAATGCAAGTAGAATAATATAATGAGTAATTTTCGCCTGGCTTCTTTTACTCAGCATAATTGTTTTAAGACTTGTTCATGATTATTTTGAGGTTTACACATAGTTTATGGCCAAGTATCATTCCATTTTAGAAATGGTTCACAATTTGTGTATTCGTTCACCTGTTGCTGAACATTTGACTTGTTTACAGTTTTGGGCTATTAAGAGAGAGCTTTATTAAGCTCTATTAAGATAACTTTTATGAATATTTGTGTATAAGTCTTTGACCATAGATTTCCTTTTCTCTTTTCTCTTGGGTAAATAATTACCTAGGGACAGAATGGCTGAGTCATATGGTAGATGCACGTTTAACCTTTTAAGAAACTGCCAAAACTATTTTCCAAAGTGGATGTGCCATTTACATTCCCCTCAGCAGTTTTTGAGAGCGCTGCCTCCAAATAGAAATCTCTTTAAATGAAAGGAAAGGCCTCGCAGAGCCTGAAACAATCCATTTAGAAGAGGTCCCCAGTGGTCAGGCATGAGCGCTTTGACAAACAGTAAGTGGAAGAAATGGAAGCACTATTTGATGTTGCCTGGATGTGTCTATTTTAAGCATCTAATTTCCAAACGGTAAATATGAAGTCTAAAATGATTTTCCTTTTGTGCCAGCTCACTCAGCTTTATCACAGTCGGGGACACAGTAGGAATGATACAACTGCCTCTGTGACGACAATGTGAGGAGCTAATTATAACTTCTGTTCCTGGAAATTCTCGTAAGAACATCAAATGTAGGACAGTTGGCAGGTTGCACACTTGATTCCAATTAGTTCCCTCCTGGAGTACTTGCTTATGGGACCAGAGTAAAACTGTGTTAAGGCACAAGGCTGCACTTCCTAGAAAGGAATCAAAGTAGGTGGGACCATCTAATTAACTCAATTAAGTTGCATTTAATTAATAAATGTAATTTTCCTAATTACACAGGGGTAATCTGAAAGCATACTTAATACAGAATTTCTCAAAAGAGTCTATATTGGAAGGGAAGCAGAATTATTTAAATGCAGATAATGTCAAAGTTGCTATCAAGGCTCCCCACATAGCAGGTGACTGCCTACATGCTTTAGAACTGGGACTTTGAATCAGTGACATCAAGGTATGCTCAGTGGTAACCATACCTTTGGACTGGACAAAGGGGGGACAGCAGGGAGGACAGCAGGGAGTGCTGGGGAATATGATGAATTAGAAAGAGTAGCCTGGCGTAGTGGCACACGCTTGTAATCCCAGCATTTGGGAGGCTGAGACCGGAGGATCCGGGTTCACAGCCAGGCTCAGCTACCTAGTGAGGCACTCTGCAACTTAGTGAGACCCTGTTTCAAAATAAAGAATAAAAAATAGGACTGGGGTGTAGCTCAGAGGTAGAATGCCCCTGGGTTTAATTCCCAGCACGACGCACACACACACACACACACACACACACACACACACACACACAAAAGCAGGGTAGATAAAAAAGACTGCATGATCAGACCAGATAGGGTCTGGAAGCTGTCAGTGTACAATCTCAAAGAGAGGAGACATTCTGGGAAGGCTCCCTTTCCCCAGAAAATTAACTGAAGACATTGACAGATTTTTTTTTTAAATACCAGAGCAGATTCAATATTCTTTACACTGTCTCATAGTTCCAGGAGTACTTATTTTTTCAGTCATTAAAAAATAGTCAGTCATTAATACCTTAGCCAAAATAGAATGAAATCTTTAAGAACTTCACATTGTAAAAGAGTCCCAAAGGAGGTTTTCTCCAGATAGCATCTGCTTACAGATGACCAGTCTGCCATTGTTCACAGAAGTCTAGGGAGGGACCTCAGGCCATCCAATCCATTATCAGAAAGCGTTAGCTGTGAAAGTTGCATGTGCTAAGCCATAATCTGCCTCCCTAAAGTCCTCCCAACCATTCCATGGTGGTCTCCTGAAGCTTATATAATAAGCCTCAGACATTTGCATGAGAATCCTTCAAACATCTGAAGATACCCTTGTATCTTAACTCCTTCTCCAATCTTGAGTTCCTTCAATCTTTACTGATTCCACCAGGAGCTCACTGCTCATGAGCAGACTCCAGCTCTACTGTTCAATGCATGGTTTTGTAATTTATTTGAACATGTCACTATCTCTCAGAGCAGATTATGGGAATTTCATGGCTGGAGGGTTTCATGGTTTGGAAGCAAGCCCTATGGGTTTTTGTACTCATAGCTTTTCTATAGCCTGGTGTACTGTAGATACTTACTAAGAATTGATGGAAAGAAAGAAAGAAGGAAAGAAGGAAAAAAGGAAAGGGAAAAGAAGGAAATGAGAAAAAAGCAAGGAAGAAAATAGATGGAGGGAAGGAAGGAAGAAAGAACCCAAGAATGAATTATTAAATATGGTTTCCAGATCCATCACCTCTTCTCCTGTGGACCTGCCTTTGTTTCTGTGATTCTTAAAATATGGCACTTGGAACCATTGTCTGAATATCATAGTAGAACTATTCTCTTGACTTGAGCCTAGATGCACACTAAGATTGCATCACTTTTTGGAGGCAAAGGCATTCTTGCTGGCTACCAAGAGAGCTATGATTGTCTTTGTTTTTTCTTTCCCCTTGTATAACTGTTACTAAGTCAGATTTTCCTGCGAAACTAGCTACTTCAGCCCGAGTTCAACACTTGTATATCTGTTCCATTAAATTTCACCTTATCTGCAGCCCATCATATAGAGACCTACGTTGTACTGGGTTATATTGTTCATTCCAGTGCATGATCTTGTTGCCTCTCTTCAAGCTCAGGTTGCTGGCAGAACCATTGCATGTGCCGAGTTGGGGTGCGAGCCAGGTGAGATCATTGTCTTGGGGGGAATGCAATCGTCAGCAGAGAATCATTTGAGTTTGGGTGGGGCTCCTTAGCTGGGGTTGCTTTGGGGGCCAAGGAAGGGAAGTAATTCAGAGAATGAGAGGAGAGAGCTCAGAGGCAAGGTTTTGTATGAAAGAAAATTCTTTCCTCTTTACAGATCTGTCTCGGTAGGGCTTAGTCTGGCCAATATACTATAGAAATGGGAGTAGTTGTTTCCTTGCTTACTTTCTCCCTCAACACATATTGAGCTAATTAGTAACTTTGCTCTGAACTCTATTAATGTCCTCCCCAATTTCCTTTCAGTGGAGGATCATGCACACATGCCTTTCTCATCCAGATATGACATTATTAACATTATGATTTAACACTGACCTTTAATCCTCATTAAAATGGTGCTGAAGACAATAATGTAATCTTGTTTTTACAACAGTTTATGCTTTTCAAAACCCTGTCATGTAAATCCCTGGTAAACCCTAGATACTCCAAGGAGCCTAATGAAAATCACAGAGGGGTCCTGCCTGGGTCTATCCCACAGGCAGCCATAGCCACAGACAAAGAAATGGGCTCCAAAGCTTCACAAAAGCTTACTAAAGACCATGGCCAACAACAAGAAATTTATGGGAGTACTTATAATGTAAGGCTATCTTTTGGAAATTTCATTTTCTTCTTAGTAATGCAATTCTGTAATCAGCATGTTTTAATCCTTTTTATTTTGAATCAAGCGAAGTAAGAGATTGCCTTTTTCAAAACCTACGACTAGGCTTCCATTATTGTATCTTGTATTCATCTTTTCTTTATAAGAAAGAAATAAAAGAAATAGACTTGGATAGTTTGTTCTGAGACAGAAAAATAGTCTTGCCGATAAATATGCAATGTTACACATATACCGGTGATTAAAAAAATATCCAAAGAAAGATTCCATAGGTTGGATTTACCAGAGAACTTGTCTATCAAAGAAACATCCCTTGAAATAATTCTACTGAATTGATTGAATTTGTTTAGACTTATTGATGCATTTTATCTTTTTTCTTATATTTCCTTAGCTTTTTAAAATAAAAACATTTCACTAATTATTAACTAATTTATTTTTCCATTTAATAAGAAATATATAAAAATCAATTTCATAGGATCAGCTATTCTGGGGCCTAGTATTTCTGTGCTAGATTCATTAAATTTATATATGTGGTGTTTTTATTCTCTTGAACACCTTAATGGTATGTGAGGGAGATTTTGGTTTGCATGTTTAGTCTAGAATGACATAGGAGGACTTTTTCTATTGTTGAAGTGCGTAAGAGGCATTTTTATGTATTTATTTATTTTCTTGGTACTGGAGAAGGAACCTCTGAGCTACACCCCCAGCCCTATTTTATTTTTATTTTTGAAACAGGGTCTCACAATTTGCAGTGGGCCTCACTAAGCTTCTGAGGTTGGCCATGAACTTTCAATCCTCCTCTCACCCTCCTAGGTACTGGGATTAAGCTGTGCTCAAGAGTTTTATTTGTATTTTGGTCTTGGACTATTTTTGGCTGTCAATTTATAATTGTGGTTAATTTTAATTAGACAGATCAAAGGTATGGCACTAACTTCTTATTAGGTGGAAGGAGTTAATAAGGATGGGATAGACAAAAGTTAGTGGCATTATGTTTTGAAGGAATGCATGAATCAAAACATTCAGCCAAATTGTACTGACCATCTGCTGTATTTCGGGTCTGGAATGCCCCCTAAATGGCTCATGTGTTGAAAGCATGTCATCAGTACAGCAAGGTCAGAGGTAGAGCATGGATGGAGGAGGTAGGTCACTGTAGGTGTGGCCTTAGGGACTGTATATGTCCTAGATGCTTGCTCAATCTCTCGCTGCTTCCTGTTGCCATTGAATTGAGCTCAGTTTTCCTCTGTCATGCAGTGCTGCCATGCTGTCTGCCTTGGAGTCAGCCGACTCTGGACCATACCTCTGAAACCATGAGCCAAATAAAAATTTTCTCCTGCGTGCTGTTTGTGTCAGGTATTTTGGTCACAGCAATGGAAAAGCAGACTAAAACACCACTTATTAAGTGCCAGGTACTCTGCTGGGCAGTGGGGAGTGACAATAAGGTTCCTTCTGTGTCTTCAGGAAGCCTATAGGAAGGAAGCTGATTATGCTAGTGAATTAGAAATTGTGTTCATTGAGTTCAGACTTTCTGATGCATTATAAGGTTGTAACACAACCAGCGGGGTTGCTAAACTAAGTCTGGGTTTTCTTCATGAATGAGAAAATTGCACAATTAAAATACTTCCTTGTTTTCTATTAGCTTTAAGTTTAGGAAACTGCAAAAATATATTATATTCACACACAGAATATATTAAATTCAAATAAGTAGCCCAATCATTTACTCTGTGGGAAGCCCAGAGGGGACTTATCTTGAAGCTAATGAAGTCTAACCAAAACTCACAGGACCGTACAGGGCTTTGGTACTATGCTCATATGGTCATGTGTTTTTGTCAAATTTGTTACATTTTGAATTTTTTTCCTTGAAGAGGTTCTTTTGGATTGATACCTGTGGCAAACACCCCTTTTTCTGCCATGTGTATTGCCAGGTAGCAATTTATTTAAACATCACTTGGTATTTAGGGAGGCTAGACAACTATACCAACAAAATTTTCAACAGTGAAAGATACATGTTCTAGGGGAATGGGGCTCAAACAGAGCTTATCTTTCTTGTATCCTCAGCACCTAGCACAGTTCCTGATGTGGAGTAGGTGCTTAACAATGCTTTAAAAATGAGTGAAAGAAGAATGATGGGAAACCTATTTGGAATTATATGAGAGAGCCAGCATGGTTGGAGTTTTAGGCAGCCCACTAAAATCAAGAGCAAGAGTAAGATGCAATCTTCATCACTCAGAGAAAATACTGTGACTCAGAGAAGACTGCTTCTTTGTTTAAGTAGAGACTTCCTATGCTAATGACAAAATTATCATGGTTCTTTACTGGGACAACTGAGGTTGTATACCACCATTTTGTGGGGATTGATAGACTGAACAGTTAAGATAAATATATTAATTATGCAGAAAGAGCTGGGCGTGGTGGCGCACGCTTGTAATCCCAGCATTCGGGAGGCTGAGACTGGAGGATCCGGGTTCGCGGCCAGCCTCAGCTACTTAGTGAGGCACTCCACAACTTAGTGAGACCCGGTTTCAAAATAAAGAATACAAAATAGGGCTGGGGGTGTAGCTCGGAGGTAGACCGCCCCTGAGTTCAATCCCTAGTACCAAAAAAACAAACAAACAAACAAAAAAAAATTATGCAGAAAGGCCAGCACCAAATAGCTAAATATATCAGTATTTCAGGGTGGTCTATGGTAGTGTGATCATTGGGTGTCTATAGGGTTATCATGAGGATCAAGGGAAATTCCACCTCTATCCAGAGCAGGGTAGTAGTCAGTCTTCAGTACTGGTGTGGGAATCCAGTATTTCTACAATTCTCTTGTAATTAGGTCTCATGAGAGGAGAGAATTTGGATAGACTTTTTCAAACTTTCAAAAAACAGACATGTTGCTTTTCTCTCTCTCTTTTTCCCCACTAGAAACAAGTTTAGTTGGCAATTTCTGCTCCTTTTTTTTCCACCCACTTTCTTCCTGCCTTGTTACTCTACCCTTCCCACCAATAAAATAAACATGTGATTTAAATTCAAAATATCATCAGTTGTACGAAATCAATTAGCACTTAATTTCAATTTACCTCCTGCACATATGGTGGATGGCTCAGCTGCCAGGATTTCGATGCAGGACTTCTTCAAAATCTAGGAAGAGAAGAAATAAAATAGTTAATGTCCAACTTAATTTGTTATGAGAGAATAAGATAGCACTTTTAACTACTGAGATATGAAAGTTCAAGGACATTAGGCTGCAGTAGGGGGTGGGAGAAAGGGTAATATCTCTGCTGTTATCATCAGTGCCAAACATTGATGACCCAGATTGTGCTAGATGCTCTTGAGTGTTCTAAAAGCCATAACAATTATTAATTCATTTAATCATTCAGCATATATTGATAGAGCCTATGATATTCTAGTCCTAGTTTTGGAGAGGTTTAATAGAAAATTTCAGAAATATGACTTGCACTTGGCATGATAAGTGACAGTGGCCAGTCTTCTGTGGCAGGAGCAAGGGTAGGGGCCAGACAGGACTACGAAGTTCATGGGAGAGAGATTGGGGGTCAGGTACATGGGCTTCATGGAAAAGGTGGGGGCTGAGAGTGGGAAATGGAGAGAAGTGGGTTAGGGTTCAGGTGGGGAATGGCATGTGCAAAAGTGAGAAAACGTAAATAAATACACCTCTTTAGATGGCATGAAAAGAACTTGGAAAGAAGAAATAGAAGGGTGGTAATAAATAATGCTGGAGGTGTACAGTGGACAAATGCTCCCTGGTGCTGCATTTGGTGAGATTATTCAGAGTTCTCTTTTTGTACCAAAAATCTGGGAAGACAATGTGGGAGAGGACTTTGCAAGCTGCTTGTTGGGCCCCTGAGCCTTCCTTAAGTGAAAATGTACCCTTCTCTGTGATGAGCCTTGAGGGGCTGAGTGGAGAGTCTGAGCGAGCCCCATGACCACACAGGAAGTTCATAGTGGAGACTTCTGGCCAGAGCAGGGTATCTGACTGGTAGAACTTAACTCTCTCTCTCCCAGATATAAATCCTGCCTCCTGTTGAATATTGATTCTAAAATCTGAGACACGTATTTTAGACAGGTATGGGACATTGGGTCAATTTGCTAACTAAACATGGTATCACTTCTTGGGGCTTATTTTGAAATTTGAGATGGTTCAGAGGGATAAAGAAAACCATTTTTCTATTCATGAATGGGTATTTGTTAAAGCAACTAATTAATGATGTCATTTAAAAGTATGTGTGCCCACCCAGACGCCAGCTGCTACCATAATGGACCAATAAAAGCACATTAAAAAAAAAAGTCTGTAAAAGGCAAAATCATGTTTTAGCACTGGGAAACATCCAATTATTTTTATATATGTATTTATTTATTTATTGTGGTATTATGGACTGAACTGAGGGGCATTCTACCCCTGAGCTACACATGTAGACATACTTTATTTTTACATTTTGACACAGGGTCTTACTAAGTTGCTGAGGCTGGCCGCAAACCTGCAGTCCTTCTATCTCAGCCTCCCAAGCACTGGGACAGGAGTGTGCCACCATGTCTGGCTTGATTTATTAATTTTTTTTAGATGTGCTTCTTGTTTCAGCTTAAGCAATATATACATCATAAGATACAAGCAAATAAAAGATGCAACAAATTATAATCAGAGATGGATTCAAGGGAAAACAAAAGATGATGCAACCAATGAGACTAGCACACCAAAAATATGCTACAAGGAGCTTATTTCCTTGCTAGGAATGGACTTAGTTCCAAGCTTTCTAGTAGCAAGTGAAAAAGACAGACAACATTTATGAGCGTTTCAATCTGTGGAATAAAAACAAACCAGTGTCTCAGAAGAGATAACATTTACCCATTCCAGAGAGAAATCTGGGTGTCCTCATAGAGCAGCATTGTGAAAGGAAACGGAGAAACAAGCTTGAGAAAAATCTTTATCTCATGTGCAGATGACAAAATATTAAAAGTTATTCCAAAAGATTTCCTCACAACTATGTCTTTCAGGTAACTCTGTATGCCTGGAAGTCCCAAGAAACAGCATTTCTTTCTTTGGCCATTCTAAAATTCAGGCTTTCCAGCTATCTTTCCTTGGCTCTGTGCAACTTCATGGCATTTTTGTACTTTGTCTCCCCTTCTTGTTTTGAGCTTCCTCCCAATTCTGCAGTTGATCCTTCAGCTTTTGATTTAATTCCTCAGCCTCTGACTCACCAGCCACCTCCCCAGCCCCTAACACAGGTGCAGCCTCAGTTCTCGCAGGAAACCAATGTTCTGGACTCCCACCTCCCTTCTGCATCTCCACTGGAGTCAGTGTTCCCACACACCTGGCTCTGGGCACCTGGTGTCCATGCAGAGCTCCTGCTTTCTCTTCAATCTCAGTCTGACTTGGCATCAGTGACCCCAAGGCTACATCGAGGACACCCATTTTCCCTTGCTGGCTTTTCTATCTCCCCTTTTCTATGGTCCACACAGTCTTTTTGGACTTGAGCCTTTAACAATGTTCTAGGGCTGGGGCTTGCCAGGGTCTCGGTGCGCTGTAACTCATATCCCAGATGTCAGGTGCCTACTTGAATGTGAAGACTCCCCCCCTTGCCCCTGCCCCAGTTTTCTGCCATTGGGTTCTTCCTGCCTCATGGGCCACCTCAGTGGTTATCACGACTGAGGGAGATGGCTGTGCCCCTTGACATATCCTCTGGTCTGAGCCTCCAAACAGGCCACAGTTGAAGAAAAAGAAAACAGAATGAACTCAGAGGCAAAACCTCAGTAAATAGTGGCATTAGATCAATATAAAGCTATTTTCAATGTTTTAAATGAAATTCCTCAGGCATTGGACATCTCCTAATAAATCATTTTATCACCAGTGACTAAAGATTTCAAAACAGCCCAAGAATGAAAACAGAGCCATTGGATTTACTGATTTACCCTGTACCCATTTCCAAAATGCACACATGGAATTTTCACCTGGGTAGGTTCCTGAGTTTGAATTGATGTTTTTCAACCATCTCTATCTAGCATCTAACCAGGGATTAGTAAAAGAAACACCCATGAATCTTTGACCACTGAGACACACTAACAGGGTTTGTCATAATAAACACATGCTGGGTTATTCTCTCAAAGTGTCTGCAATTAACTGATAAAACTAAGGAGTGTATGAAGGGTCAAACAGTGTCAGCCAAGCACTGTGATTCAATCAAGCAAAAACACAGCTTTCCCAATCTTAATTTAAAACATGTGGATGGGACGTCTTGCAGCCAAAAGAGTAAAATTTATCAGCGAGGGGGATGGGCAGGGCTTGTCTGGGACGGTGTCTGGTTTCAAAGGTAGGAAGTCTTAATGGTACTGAGTGGGGCTGGGGGTGTCCCTAGGTTTTGAGCAGTCCAGACGGTAGGACAATCAGTCTGTCTGAACTGCAGCAGATGGCAGATGAGCCTGGGGACTGGAGACTGTACAGGAATGAGGAGGTGGAGGACCCCTCCCCTTGCTGGGCAGCAGTAGCCATGGAGGAGTAGATGAGCCCTGAGGAATTGCTTAAGGAAAATTTATGGGTGGGGAGGAAGAGACTCACGCAGGGTTGTGGTGACGTCAGAGGTGAGGTGAGGGTACACTTGGTCCACAGAGAAGACAGGGCCAAGAATACCACATGCTTCAGATACGATCTCATGTGAGGAGTTGGAGCTTGCTTCCGGCCCTGTACTTACCTGACCTATGCTTCTTGGTGATTCTTTGAACTTTACTGAACAATTCAATATACTGAGTAATAGTGTGGATTCTGGAATCAAATCACTGGGGTCAACTTGTTCACGAGCAGGGTGACTTTAGGCAAGGCCCATGACCTTTTGGAGTCCCTTTTCCTCATCTGTAAAAGTGGGATGATGACACACTACCTAAAGCACTAGTATCAGGTTATTGTGTTGGGAAAATTAAATGAGATCACACAGGCAGAGTATAGCACAGTGCCTGGAACCTGTTACATCCTCAGCTAATGGTAGCTGTGATTATCAAAAACTTGGGCTCTAGAGACAGATTAAGATAGATCTGGGCTCTGAATAGATTTATGTTGAAATCCAAGCCCTACCACGTATTGGCTATGATTTGGAGAAGTTAGTAAACCTTGAAAATTCAGTTTCCTCTTTTGTATAGTGGGATAAGAGAAACACTGACTTCAAAGGGTTGTATGATGGTTCAATGAAATAAGAGACATTTGTAAAATCAACTGGACTTAGGTGATGAAATTCAGATGGGATTAGATGTGAGGGAGAGAGTGAGATCAAGGAAAGCCAGAAGGATTTCGTCTGGTAGGCAGAACTAGACAGATGTGATTGATCAACAGATAACCTTTGGGCCACCGGCCAGCACGTGTACTTCATGAAAATAAAGCACCATGAAATGCGCTCACAATGACCTTGGCAGTAAAACACTTAGGAGGAACAACTGACATATTGGAAGAACAGGAGCTGTGCGCTGTTGCTGCTGCTACAACCCCTGGGCAAAGCTGCAGCTCGCACACGCTTCTGCCCCATCACTCACGCTGGCCTCATGCTTAATCATGCTGCGGAAACAAATGGGACCAAGGTAAATACAATTTCCTGCCAACTTCTGGATGGATTTCAACAGGAAAATAGATGAGAAAGCATGTTTGAAACCCATAAAGAACCAGATAAAATGCAATGTGTTGTCACTGGTAGGGTTGCTTTTGTGAACCTCCTTGCATTATTAGGGGAGCGAAAGAGGCAGCAGATGGAAAAGAACTTTGCCAAGTTACAAGAGCTGTTTAATATATTGAAAGTGAAATCCATTCTGCACCAGTCCAGGTTGTATATAAGAGTTTGTTTCTTTTGGATTCCAAAAAAATCTAATGTTCTTTGTTATAAAGTTCTCAGTTTATGCAGACATTTCTCAAAGACCATTAAAGAGCTGCAAATACTTGCACAGAGTTATTGGGAACCTCCTCCCCACTTTAAAAAAAATTGTTCTGCCTCTTTTTCTTATATACAACCAATCTTTGCCATTTCCTGTTGAAGGATTTGTGTGTATTAATCATGGACTGTCCTCTTTTATCTGTTCACAGGATAGGGGCTTTTGCTTCACACGTTTCCAGAAAGTCTTTTAGAGAACATTTCCTTAGGGTCTCATTTGTTCTGAAGGGAACATTCTGGTTTTATGAGTCTGGGGCTTGAAGTAGGCTAGTCCAAGGATGGTTAAGGCTAGTCCAAGGGTGGTTAACTATCTATTTTTTATTTTTTCAAGATGTTTTATTTTGAAACAGGGGCTTGCTAAGTTGCTGAGGCTGGCCTCAAACCCGTGATTCTCCTGTTTCAGCCTCCCAAACACTGGAATTACAGGCATACACACCCTGCTGGTTAACAATCTATTGACCCAGCTGCATCTGTCTAGATCTCTAAAATAAAAACTTCACAATTCCTAACCTTGTTCTTTCTTTCTTGCTCCAAATTCAATATGAACTCTGTACCTATGTTGTGGTAATGTGACAATGAAATATTCCACACCTGCCCATGATTGAGTATAAACTTGCGGTACTGGGGATTAAACCCAGGGACATTTTACCTCTGAGCTATACCCCTTGCCCTATTTTTTAGTCTTTATTTTGAAACAGGGTCTTACTAAGTTGCGGAGGGCCTCACTAAGTAGCTCAGGCTGGTTACGAACCTGCAATTCTCCTGTCTCAGCCTCCCAAGTACTGGGATTACAAGCATACGTCACCATGCCTGGCTGACTTATCTTTTTTGATTGGCCATTGTTTTCACGGGTTATAAACTCTACAAGGGCAAGGACTGGGCTATGTTTTTGCATACTGCTATATCACAATGCAGAAAGTGTGCTTCTCATTTATTCATTTACTTATCCAATAAATATTTATTTAATGCCTACTTTGTGCCAGGATTGTGGATGAGCAGCACACTTTCTGCATCGCTTCATAACCTGCTATTATAGTATAAGATGTGTTAGCCTGCTCTTTCCCTTATAAGTCGAAATCACAAGGTGTTCTGAATACAAGGTCATATTCTGCCCCCTGTAGCATCTCTCTCTTCTTGTTAAGCAACACTGTCTTTTGGAACTGCCTTCTAAGGAGGACCATCTCACCTCCGTTTTTCCAATGGTTAATCTCTTAAATATGTAATATCATATGTGTATTATCTCCCCTTAAGATCTAGGTTGGTCTGCTTCGGAAAAGGTTTCAACCCCTTTACTTGAGAAAAAATGGAGAGGTAGGGGTGGGGATCTGAGTCCCCAGAAGAGTCATACATACTTAGTACAGTGAAAGGCAGAAAGCACATTGGATGAGTCTGGGGAATCACTGCTTTTAGAAAAAGTCAGGTAGCCTGGAACACACAAGCCTATCTACTCTTTTAAGATTGTCGGTATTAGCTGGGTGTGGTGGTACACACCTGTAATTCCAGTACTTGGGAGGCTGAGACAGGAGGATTGCAGGTTCAAGACTAGTGTGTGATAACTTAGAGAGACAATATTTCAAAATAAAAAATAAAAAGGGCTAGGGTGGTACCTCAGAGGTAGAAGTCTCCTGGTTTCAAGCCACAGCAACACACACACACACACACACACACACACACACACACACACACTGTCAGTGTTGTTCTCATGAATTTTTGGAATGACTTAATTTATTCTGTATTAGTAAAATATTAAAGACATAGTTGCAGATTCTAATTAAATTCTACTCCATACTTTAACCTAACAGGCACATCTATTGTTAACGATGAATATTATTCTAGGAACATATCAGTTCTATAGAATCTATCTTTTAAATAGAAATGGAATATTATATACATATCCTTCTGGAATGCATGTATATTTATTTATTTTTGTGGTACTGGGGAACTCTGGGGCATTCTACCTCTAAGCTACATTCCCAGCCCTATTTTACCTATTATTGAGAAACAGGGTCTCGCTAAGTTACTAACAGCCTCACCAAGTTGCTGAGGCTGGCTTTGAACATGCAACTCTACTGTCTCAGTCTCCCAAATACTGGGATTACAAATGTGTGCTACCACACCCGGCTTCCTCCATGTTTTTATGTATGCAAATGTGTCATACAAAATAAAGACTCTTACATGCAAGAAACACATTTTTAAAGACTACTGGATTTTAAACAACACAGCTTATCTTTAAAAACACACCTAAGTTTTTGCTTAGTGAGTGTACTTAGCTCGCTGAAACCAATGCTATTCTTCTGTTTCACATTCAATCAGTGTCTGGTCTGGAGGTATTTAGTACAAACAACCTTTTGAAACTGAGGAAATCCATTTTTTTTTCCATGAAACCACTTTCCTCTCGTGTTTTCAGAAGGAAAGCTCAGTTTGCTGCGAACTCCAAAATGTGGTTTATTTAGTAAGATGAGCTAGTTGACCTCCTGTATATTGGTGAAGTGAGTGGCCTTCTTTGGGAGCTGATTTTATTCTAAAATTCTGACTCTGCTGTTGCCTTTACAATGGGTCTTCCCAGATTCCTAGACAGAGGAAGAGGAGCTGCAGAGGAGAGGGAATGAGCTAAGGACCAACTGAACAGCTAACTGAAGCCCCTGCAATCTCTGTAGCCTCTTCAAGCTATGGGAATTTGTATTACTTTGGGGCTTTTTAATAATCAGAACAAGAACAATAGCTTAGGAGAAATTCCTGGCCTGGATGTCTGCAAAGTCTGAGTCTAATTAATGACTGCTGAGGCAAACAATTTTTTTTTTTTCTAAAAAAGATTTTCTGCCCTGCTACAGCAGTTACAATTGATTCTATTTATGTTTTATACCCAACCCTACCAATGTGAATGGAGCCCAGAATACCATCTTTTATAGATGCAATCTTGGAAAAGAGGGTTGGGGGAAGACTGAGGGGATTTGGCAAGAAACAGCCAAAAACACTGCCCGTCTGCTGTACAGTGTAGGTCTTCCATGGGTCATAAATACTGAACAGTTCTGGGCTGCTGTATAATTAATAAATATGCAGAGCATGGTGCTGGAAGCAGGGGACACGGGGCGGTCTCTGTGGCTGCACAACTGAGCATCGGCCTGGTGGAAGGGCCTGTAGCATGGGAGAGATCTAAGTTCCAAGTTACAGTAATGGATGCCACTGGAGTTCAAGGCAGGGGGAACTTGTGGTGCAGGAGAGAGCAGGGCAGGCTTTGTGAGAAAGACCCAGTAGTGTGTTGAGATTGAGACAGGATCTGGCTGGGGTAATGGCAGAGAAGGGGGTTTCCACCAATGTCAAACCCAATTTCAGAGAAGGATCGCTGCTGTTGAAATGTGTCTCCCACCTGCTAATCTTGCAAAGAGAGGTCAGTCAATAAGGTCAGACACATTTCAGGGCTGCAGAAATGTGATACAAATTTTATTTATTTATTTATTTATTTATTTATTTATTTATTTATTTATTTATTTATTGTGGTACTGGGGATTGAACTCAGGGGCAATCTACTTCAGAGCTACACCCCCAGGCCTGTTTTTTATTCTTTATCTTGAATTATCTTGAAACAGGGTCTCACTAAGTTTAGGAGGGCCTCACTAAGTAGCTGAGACTGGCCGTGAACCTGGATTCTCCCGTCTCAGCCTCCCAAGTACTGGGATTACAAGCGTGCATCACCATGCCCCAGCTGCGATGCAAATTTTGACTGGAGAGAAACTCTCAGCACTTGTAGGTAAGGTCTTGCAAGAGTGGGTCAGAGGCAAACCTGGAAGACAGACTTTGCCTTTTTGTTTTGTTTTGTGGGGATCAAACCCAGAGACATTATACCTCTGAGCTACACCTGGGTCTCACTAGGTTGCTGAGAGTCTTTCTACGTTACTGAGTCTGTTCTCAAATCTGTAGTTCTCCTATCTCAGCCTCTCAAGTACTGAGATTATAGATGTGGGCCATCACACCCGCCAGACTTTACATTTTGTCAGTTTTGCTAGGGCCTGGACCAAATTTGGGGGGATACAAATCTTCTACCTTCCCATAAATGAAAGGAAGAAATCAGCACGGGATAAGGTTTTTATAAATAAAAATAAATTTATATATACTATGGAATAGATTTCTCAGTTTCACTGGTCTTACAGATTTTCTGATAAAAAGGATGTTTGTGCCTAAGCTCGCAAGAAATTCTTGCACTCAGTCCTTGTTTATCATCGATCAAACATGCAGAAAGCTCTATGTGCTGATTCACCCTTGAATTAATAGGAAGCCAAACCAGGATTAAATATTGTAGGGAAATACTCTTGGGTGGGGATGGCTTGGTGCCAGCAGCTGGGTTCTCCTTCTCACAGTGTCCCTGGTTCTGGGCACTGTCCTCAGCTGTACACAAAGTGGGGAAAGCTAGAGAAGAAGGCATCTTGGTAACTGGGTCAAGTGTCAGGATTCAAAGCTACCAGCCCATTTCAGTGTTATCTGAGCCCAGCCTCTAGGCAGGTTTCTGTTTCACTACCCACAGTTCTTAAGAAAAGGCAAACAAAGACCCTGGGGCCTCACTGGGCCTTGGCTTCATATTTTCACTTGAAGGTTGGTGCTAAATTCATCAGTTGTGGTCAGTGGAAATTCCCCTAAGAGGCCACAATAAGATAAGGCAAAGGGATAGTTTCTTCTTTTACAGTTTTACCAGCTTGAAGGCCTATAATCTTCCAACCATTCAAATTTTTTCCTTAAGATTTTATCACTGTCTTCTGCAAAAGCAAGTTGGAATACTGTCCTGGTTCCCTGAGGTAGAGCCCTGTGCAAGTGTGGAAAGGAAGGTGCTCCTTTCAGTTTGAACATACCTTTCTGCAATCTCTGCAGTCTTTTCAAGCAATGGGACTTTGTGTTACTTTGGGGCTTTTTAATAAGTGGAATAGAAATAATAGCTTAGGAGAAATGCCTGGCCTGAATGTCTGCAAAGTCTGAGGCTAATTGTCAATTCATCACTTTCCCATGATGACGGAACCTCATCTGGTGAACAGTAGTGGAGATTTGGGGAGGTGCTTTCCACCCACTAGTAAAAGGCAAAGAGCTCCCCAGCCCACTCACAGTGCACACACGACTGCATGGATTCTGGTCTTTCTTACCTCTTAACTGTGTGAACTGTGTCAAGCCATATCACTTTTCTGGTTCTTAGAGTTAGATACAGAATGTTCCCTGAAGGGCTCATGTATTAATGTTCAGGGTTGATATAATTAAGTCACGAGGGTTGTAATCTCATCAGTGGATAAACCCATTGTAATAGATTTACTAGATAGAAACCCAGGCCAGTGGGGTGTGGCTGAAGAAGGTGGGTCCTTGGGGTTGTGGCCTTAGGGACTGTGCTGTGTCTTTGAATCCTCTTGCTTGCTCTCTTGCATCTTGCCTTCATTAGGTGACAGCAGAGCCTTGCTTCCCTCTCTCTCTCTGCTTTCTGCTGTCATGCCCTGAGAACTACAAACCCTAGTCTCAAATGGATGGAACTCAGAATCTCCCCAAAACAGTGAGCAAATAAATCTTCCTTCCTCTAAGTTATGTGGTCGGTTGTTTTGGATTTTAGCATTGAGAATGTTGAGGAGAGTGGCGCTGCTTCTTGGCCTCCCACATTACAGCGCTCGGTGGACATTCTCACCACTAGAGATAGACCTGGTCTATTCTGATCACTGCTCACTGTGCTGTGTGGCCTTGGACATGTTAGCAAATCTTTCTGCCCTTACAGTATTTACTTAATAGAAGGGGGGAAGGTAACACATCAAATGGTGCTTAGGAAGATTTGATGATTATTTTGTAAAATGATTTGTTTGCACAATTGGAGTAAAAACTCACTGAGGGGTGGATTTTATTATTCATACCCTGCTAAGGAAACAGAAGCAGGAGAAAAATGTGGGCTCTGGAGTCAAGGAACTGATTCCCTCCTACTTCCCACCCTTGGAGCTGTGTGCTCTTGGGCAGGTTATCTGACTTCAGTTTCTTCATCTGTAAAATGGAGGTAAGAATATTTACTTTTGGGAAATTTGTAGTTTTTAAATGGAATGATATTAAATGGGATAAAAGGACACTATTTAGTCTCAAAATAAGTTTTCAACAACTGTTTACTTCCTTCTGCTTTTTCCCTATCTTCCGTGGATGAGGGATTAATATGGAAAATGAGTGAGAACACTTTGAAAACTAACTCATTCTAGAAATCTGACATACAAGTAAAAGAGAAAGGATTGAGAAAGAGTGAAAAAACTGAAGCAGGCATCAGACTGAGGCAGCAGGGAATCCGAGGTCTTGAGTTCATTAGCTGGATGGTCATCCTTGGATAACCAGCCCCTAGTACTCCAGTGGTGACTTTCTATTTCCTGGGACATTCACAGCCAGGCATCATGGAAAGGGCAGGATCTCTGGAGGAGGACCTGGGTTCAGATTCCCCACTTGACCATCAAGAGCGGTCAGACTTGCAGATTATCTAGCCATCCTGCTCTCCGACCCCCCCCCCCCCCATTAAGCAGGGGCACTAGCTCCTTCTTCAGAGGGTGGTTGGGAAGGGCCCAGAGGAGCTGCTGGGGGAAGATGCTCTGAGAGGCAGTGGCTTTTCTTCTTCACACAGACACAGACCTCGCCCCAACTGATTCTGAGGTTTTGTCTAGTTGTCACCCAGAGGGGGCATGGAAAAGATGCCACAGCATCTAGATCTTCCGAGTCTGTACTGCAAGCAAGATCGCTCTAATGTCAGACTGGGCATTCGGCTCCAGTTTCTCACTGTTCTTAGAGTCGATCCCATGGCCTTGACTTCTGCCTGCTTCTCCACTCCACTTCATCTTCTGTCTTCTGTCAGTCTCCACCATCAGCACTGTCTCCCGCTCTCGTTCGCACCATCTCAGAGCTGCACATTCCCAGAACCTTCTATCCATGATCTTCTGATGGATGGCACCATTGTGTCCTTCAGGACATCTCTTCAAACAGCCTGGGTTCTGTCAACCCCTTACTCCTACTCTCAGGAATGCTATTTCTTGTGTGTGTGTGTGTGTGTGTGTGTGTGTGTGTGTGTGTGTGTGTGTGTTATAGTCAGTCAGTTAGGTTTGTTTGTTTTTTGTACTAGGGATTGAACCCAGGGTCCCTTTTATTTTAAATTTTGAAATAGGGTCTCACCAAGTTGCTGAGGATTCTCCCATCTCAGCCTCTTAAGTATTGGGATTATACTAGTGTGCACCACCACACCTGGTTCTGTGTGTGTGTGTGTGTGTGTGTGTGTGTGTTTGTGTGTGTGTGTGTGGTACCTGGGGACTGAAGCCAGGATTGCTCTACCACCAGGCTATATCCCCAGCCCTTTTTATTTTATTTTGAGACAGGGTCTCACTAAGTCTTCCCTCAGCCTCCCAAGTCTCTGGGATTACAGGCATGTTCCATGGTGCCTGGTTACTTAG